>JAJJMB010000061.1:2117066-2158537 GCA_023531105.1 Papaver atlanticum
AAAATATTTCAAAAATATATTCCGAGAATAATACACCCTCTGTTTGATGAGATTCTGTGATTTAACTGAAATGAATGCACTTACCACCTCTGTTGTGATCTAACAGGCTGGTACATATCCGAAACAAGATGAAAATCCGACTGAATCTTCCTCAAAATACCAAACATCAAATACGCAGGAACTGGAAATTTGAATCCAGAATTTCCCGCCAAAATTTTCTTTTTTCAAACGATGAAGGTGAAGTGCCCTGAATCCAAAACGCGGGTGCCTTTAACAGCTCGGCTGCCTTGGGGGCGCCCTTATCCATTTTTAGGGTGCCTTTAGTAATTTTGGTGGGTGCCTTTAACACTTTTTCCGGGGTGTTTTCAACATTTTTTCGGGGTTGCTCCGGTGTATTTCTGGGGTGCCTTTAGTACTATATCCTGGGGTGTAAAGCACCACTTTACGAGCCAATTTTGTCGCAAGAGCTTATTTCTCTAAAAATACCTATAAAGACATAAAACACCATAATAAGTACAAAAATGGGTACTAATAATATACACAATAGAGATGAAAATAGACACATAAATGCGTCTATCACAGGTTTCTAAAGTATTTCATATTATTCAGAATGAAGGTGCACCTGTAGGGCTTCATCTCAATGTACAGAAAACTGAATTGTTTTGGCCTTCTACTGATATAAGGAGTCTGCAAGATGGTATTTTTCCTGCTAATATAGGTAGATCCTCTATAGGTGTTAAACTACTTGGTGGTCCTGTGAGTTTGAATGCTAAATTTTTTTAGTCAATTGGTTCTTGACAGAGTACAGAAGACTATACAGTTGATGGCGGCAGTACGCAAGCTTGAAGATCCACAAAGTGAATTGCTTCTTCTTCGAAATTGCACATGTGTTTCTAAACTCTATTTTACTATGCGTACTACTGCACCTAAGTATGTGAAAGAAGCCCAGGTTTTATTTGATAACCATCTTTCAAAATATATGAGAGTACTAGTGACTGGTGATGGACCAGATTATGGCCTATTACAATAGAGATTAGTATCTCTGCCCATCAGAGATGGGGGTCTTGGAATTTATTCGATGTTCGATACCATGTAGTACTGCTTTTTGTCTTCTTACTCTCAAACCCTTAACGTTCAGAAGAATATCTTACGTAATATATCTACAGATTCAACATGTGTTAGCATTCCAGTTAAAGGTCCAGCATATCAACAAGCTTTTTACCATTTTGTTCAAGTGTGTGGTATTGATTCGTCTCAACTTAACAATCTCCTTACTGCCTCCCATCCTATGCATTCATTGGAAGTTCAGTATTTTGCAAATGTGACGAAAGACATGCCCTCCCTTTTCAATATGTCAAGGGGTGACTCCGTGCTTTGGCAATGCAATAAAACCAAACATGCTCAAGATTATTTACTTTTTATTCCTGCTGATGGGCTGGGACAGAAGCTGGGGCCACGTCAATTTTGTGATGTTCTTAGTTATAGACTAGGCATTCCCCTCTTTGCAGAAAATAGTGTGTGTTTGTGTTGTAACAGGAATATGGATGTATAGGTGATCATGCCTTACATTGTGCTAACGAAGTTGGAATCAAGTTTCGACATGATCTTGTTCGTGACACCTTTGCGGATATATGTTATAGGGCAGGTGTGCACACTAAAGTTGAAGCGTCTTTGGGTTTCTTATCTCGTGATGGCGGTGATTCCAGGCCAGCGGATATTCTTGTCTACAATTGGGAGGAGGGTCGTGATACTTGTTTGGATATGGCGGAGGTTTCGCCTTTTGCCGGAGGGGGTGTAGAAGCTTTTACACCGGGTCTTGCTTTGTTCAAAGCCGTTGAGCGTAAAAAGGGTAAATACCTTGATGTATGTAGAGCCAATGGATATTGTTTTGGTACCTTGGCGTTTACTACCTTAGGTGAGCTTGGTATTGAAACTATAGAATTTTTGTTACGATTGAAAATTTACATAGCTAGACATGACGCTAATATTAAAGTTCGTAATTTTCTTTTCATTAGATTAGGTTTGGCTATCCAAAAAGGGGTTGGAGCACAACTTGTTGCTCGGCTACCAACTGTTTTCTTGTAATCTTTTTTCTTTAATAAATTGTTTTGTTTAATAATAAAAAAAATTGAAAAAAATAATAATTTTAATTCTTTTATTTTAAAAAAAATATTTTTCAAAAAAAAATATATTTTTAAAATTAAAATTAAAATAATATAAGGGAATTTTGTTCATTAACTAAAATATGTGGATAAGAGGTGGCTTCACTTTACTTCTAAATGTCCTCCTAAAATTGAAACCATGGTCCCTCAAAAAACCATGGTCCCCAAAAAATGGTTCATTAATATGGTGGACAAGGGCATTTGTAAAGCCCATCAAAACAAAGGGCAATTATATAATTACCACCAACTTATAATTGTAATGGAACATTTATTTTGGGCCCCAGCAAATGGGCCCTTGGCGGCCGCCTATACCGCCTAAGCTATAAGACGGCACTGTCCTCAACATCGAAACCTGTTTTGAGGCATACTGAATTTTTTTGAGGCATACTCATTCATTATCCCATCTAGGGTGGGTTTATAAGAGGTGTCTAAAGGTAGTGCAATTACCTATATATCCTTAAACAATTTAAATTACTAGAGTGCCCTTATTCTCAAAAACCTAAAATCAAAAATCAAAATAACATTTAAACTTAAACATCTTGGACTCCAATTCAATCAAGCAATTAATCAAGCAAAGAAAACACGAATCGAAGTGAGCGATGTTGGAGTGCGAAATCCAAATCTCAATTGCTCTCAGATGTATTTTAGAATGTATTTGTAACAAACCCATCTTGTTTTTGATTGATTTTATTTTGTTTGATCGATAGAATTTGATTTCAAAGATGGAAATAGGGTTTTCAGAAGATCAGTTCGGCTGATCTTGGAATATCAATTTTGAGCCGAACCTTGTATATGATTTAGAGAAACACTATGTTCGGCTAATGCAACTTTGCTAGATTTTGTTCGAATCAGCCGAACCTAGCCTTCTTCTTCGTTTTAAATTTTCAGAAGATCAGTTCGGCTGATCTTGGAATATCAATTTTGAGCCAAACCTAGTGTATGATTTAGAGAAACACTATGTTCGGCTGATGCGACTTTGCTAGATTCTGTTCGAATCAGCCGAACCTAAAATTCGTCAGTTACAGAGTGAAGTTCGGCTGACAAGTTATCAGCCGAACCGTTCATCTGGTCAATAGATCTGGGTTTTAAAAATTCAATTTTTTGACATATTCAACTTATAAAAAGGACATTAAACCACGTATAGAAGCCTACCTCTGATTTGAATCACACATTTTGGTCACTTCTAATTACTAAAATCTCAAAAACCCAAAAAAAAAATTCAATTCAATTCTTCTTCTTCCTCTCAAAAATCTCAACTTTCTCACATAAATTTGATTTCTATACTAATTTACCACTAATAATTTAATTTTTAATCAATCCTTAAAATTCATAATTAATCAAATCTAATCGTAATTATTAACATTAATTATATAAGGGTAGTTATGTCATTATTAAAAAGGATGGATAAGGAGTGATGTTGTTTTTTATTTAGTAACCCTATTTTGAAATTATTTAGTATACCTCAAAAAAATTGGATACGCCTCGAAACAGGTTTCTCAACAACTTCTCTGAACTGAATCCCTAGTTACTTTACTCAATAGGATTTTAGTTGAAATCTCTATTGTCTCTGAAATGGCAGACGTAGAAGCTCCAAAAGCTCTTAACTATATCCCTGAGATAGGTCTTAAGAAGAGAAAAAACAGTGACGACTAGGCGATCAGAAGGAGAGAACAGGCGGAACTCAAAAAGGAAAGGACCAAAAAGAACAAATCACTTGTTTTCAGAAGAGCTGAGGATTTCATTAAAGAGTACCGTAACAAGGTAACTGAATCTTCAAATCTATGCCTCTTTCTTTTTACCTGATGTGATGATTATTTGTGATTATCAGTAAATCAAATTCCAGCTATAAGAATAAGACCGAGTGTGTTGGGTCATGCCGCCGCTATTGCAAATGAAACTAATTGGTAATAAGAAAAAACTAGGTAAGGTAGGTGTTAGTTCCTGATAATCTAGAATTCAATCACTCATTCTTCTTCACATCTTTTTTCTCTGAGAATTATTTCTCAGAGAAGTAACTATATTTCTCAGAGAAGTAACTAACTTTTGGGATTCATAACTTTCATTTTCTTTAATCAGTAGGATTCTGTTCAATTTTGGAATTGGAGTAACTGAATTTGGTAATGGGTTTAAGCTGTAAAATTAGTTTGAAATTGGAAATAAGGGTTATATTCAATGAGGCGGAGTTTGATTTTATTAGTATTTAGTGTGAAAGTGGTGATTAGTGGAGAAGTCATAATTAAGGTTTTGGGATAGACCTCCAAATGTATTATATATTTTCCAACAGAAAATTAGTGTTGAATAAGAATGTTTTCTGTTTCATGGTCTGGGATATTTCATTTAGTGTTGTGGACAAGGGTGTGGATGTATGTGAGTTCTCCATTTGACGGTATGCAATCTATCGTCTAGTGTTAGGAACATCGGTTGGGTGTAAGTGAACTCAATTGCAATTTATGGAACGTAAGTGAACTCTATTGTAATTTATGGAAGTATTGAACGAATTCCTCTAGTGCTGTTATGTGGTTGCAAAAGTAATAGAATATCAGAATAAGACTGACTGTTAATTAGGTCCTGCCGTGCGGCCATTCCTAATAAGCAAACTAGTTAAGACAGGTGTTAGTTCTTGGTAATCTAGTTATATGGTGTTCAGAATATGAGATTTATATATGTTCCCCAATGATGAAATTATGCATCAGCTAGTTCTCAATTTGGTATTCTGCAATTTTTTATTTAGCGTAATGGACAAGGGTGTGGATATCCTTTGTTGCATACCTTTGAAACTGCCGCAGTTGACCATATTTTGTTTGTGTTAATCTTTTCGTATGAATATTTTTGAATTTTTCTTCTTTAGAGTGCTTATTACTTTGCTATACTGCTGTCAGGAATTGGACTTTGTCCAGATGAAACACAGGAAAAAGCAGCGAATGTCAGCATCAAATGCTGTTCCTAAATCAAAGTTGCTTTTTGTCATTCGTATTCGTGGGTGAGTGACAGACATTAGAATAGTAGTCTTTTTAGCTTGTTCATGTTATGCTCAGTTGTTTGACTTTCTGTCTATGTTTCAGCACCAATGATATGCATTTTCAGACGAGGAAGGCTTTACATTCTTTGAAGTTGAGATCAATCAACAGTGCTGTCTTCGTCAAGGCAATTGAAGGGGTTATGGATATTCTGAAGAGGATTGAACCATATGTCACTTATGGGTAAGGAAAGAACTATTGATATGATATGCCATAAATCTGGTTTTACTTTTATTAACTTTGAATAGAAGTAAAATTGATATTAATCCTTACCGATTTTAAGCAATAGAAGACACATTGTCACCTAAGACACTGGAAAAGAGTTTCTTTGTCGACAATTAACTTTCAAATGTTGGGCTGTTGCCAGAGTCGTTTCTCGTTCTTTTTGCTTTAAACATTATCGTTGTACCAGATGGCAACCCTTGTATCTGGAAACTGTGAGCGTTAGCTGTATTAATAAATAAATACTTCTTATCTTCTTCATCAATGGTTTAACTGGGTTACTAAATGTACTCAACTCTTGCAGGTCTCCTAACTTCCAGACAGTAAAAGATTTGATTTGCAAGAAAGGCTATGGAAAGATTGACAAGCAGAAAACACCCCTAACAGACAATAACCTCATCGAGCAGGTACGAAT
Source organism: Papaver atlanticum (assembly GCA_023531105.1). Taxonomy (NCBI): domain Eukaryota; kingdom Viridiplantae; phylum Streptophyta; class Magnoliopsida; order Ranunculales; family Papaveraceae; genus Papaver; species Papaver atlanticum. The sequence goes on from JAJJMB010000061.1 coordinate 2,122,883, forward strand.
TATAAGAAAATTAGAATAGAATTGTTAATCTGTCAAACAAGAGCCATCATGACATTAGTGGGAACTTATAATGCGAGGTCTGCTATCTGTACTTGTTGGAGATCTTTATGCAGCTCTCATTTGTCCCATGCATCCATGTCTGACTCACATGAGGGCATGCAACTAATCCATTTGCATCTTGCAGGCACTAGGGAAGTATGGTATTCTATGTATCGAAGATATTGTACCTGAGATTGCTACTGTCGGTTCACATTTTAAGGAAGTAGTGAACTTCCTATGGCCATTCAAACTGACTAGGCCAGAAGGAGGTAAGCTGCTAAAGAAAACACAATACAGTGATGGTGGTGATGCAGGAAATCGTGCAGATAATATTAATGAAATCATCAATAAGATGAACTAAGAATAGACCGTCAATCAATGATGCTCATGTTCGCCTACGAATAGAAAGACAAATTAGAGAGATACCTTAATGTGTCTTCGGTTTATGTGTGAATAGACTTTGCCAATCTTGTTTTGGATTGGCAATAGCTACTTCTGCCTCTAATCTGATGGCATGATTTTGTTGATTGCAGTATTCTCTTGTAAGTTCTTCAGTTCAAATTTTACTTTCACTCATTCAGTTGATACAGTAGAACACCTGGACTTTTAGTTTTTTTTTTCCTAACGCATACTGGGATGTTCTTCTCCTGGTAGGTGATTCAGTTAACTAGAACATGACTACCATGAAAAGCTTGAATTGAGTTTCTCGTAGCCTTGCCTGTTTAATGCTGGCATGGTGAACACCTTTTATGTCCGTCTGTGAATGCCTCTAATAGTGGCAGCTATTCTTTTGCCTGAAATCATGTAGAATGGGGATTGGAGTTAACAAATCTAGGAGATTCCATTGCATCTCCTTCAAGCATTTAGTTCTGAATGGACTGATAATATTCCCTGGCATGTGTCAAAACCAGCCAAACCCGCAACTGAAGTTGCTTATAGTTCGCTCAGTTCTATGTTCAACGAACTTATGAATCAAAACATCATATCTTAACATCATGTTACTCAAAATGTTTATGTTCTTACTCTCATATGACACTTCTAAGTTCCAACAGGTTATGGAAAATGATATTTCATCCTCAATCTAATTGGAAAGGTCAGAAAACTGGATTTTTTGCTGATCAACGCGAGAACCGCAAATTGGTATCATCAATAATCAATTTCCAAGGGTCAAAATGTTCTTGATATATGCTGCTATAGTGGTGGGTTTGCTCAAAATGCCTCAGTTGGTGGTGCAACAAATATCACCGGTAAACTCAATTCACTTTTGGTTTATCATGTTATACACTGCAAGAAAATAGATTAATAAGACGCGTAAAGTTCCCAGCTTCCTGTAACCAATACGATGTGAAAGTTTGAGAGAGCATCTTCATATCTCCAAGTTCCACCGGTTCCACTGGAAAAACTCTGGGTTTCCTGTGGGTGTTGAACCAGTCAAAGAGTACCCAAACTCTGGGTTTTCCCATGGTAATTTTGAATCTTTATGGGTAGAAGTTTATTTCCGGCAAGTCATCTAATGTCCATTTAGGGAGATTTGGAAGGTTCCACCAATGTTTTCTTCCATTAAACTAAGCATACCTGTTATACTGTATGATGTAGCCCGATTTAGATTTATGCTTCATAAAGTATCTTTGGCTGCATCTTCGAATATGATAGGTTGGAGGTGATAAGTTGTATGATAAAGAAACAGGGGGGAATCAGCCGAGCTTGCACAGAGGCGAGTATCAATATTCCAGGATGATATAGAATGGAGCTTTAAGTGACAGGTCTGAGGCAAACATGTGTGTTTGGTTGTCACTGAAGAAATACAGTGAATTTCTAAATGTAATGTTAATCACTGATTCTAAATCTTGGGGCGACTTGTGAGGGCACAGGGCACTAAGTACTTGGGGCCTAAAATCTAATGTGTTGGATGTTCTAGCTTCAAACGAGACATTTGTGTAAATGCAGAAGAAACAACTAATCGTGTTCTAGTATGATTGTCCTCTCTAGAGCGCAGTATGGCCAAACAAAATCAAAATTTGGGAACAAATGCAGCGCAAGCTGTTGCAGAATGAATTAGAAGCTGGTTCAACTAAAATCAAAATTTTATTTGTGGTGATTGGGTGATCAGAATGGCACAGCCGTCATGGTAAATCTTGGAAGGAAAGATGTCATGATAAGGAAGATTCAGAATTGAAACACTGCAGGGTTCAAAATCAACACTAATTACCCTCATGGTAAATCTTGCAAGGTTCAAAATCAGCGTGATAAGGAGGATTCGCAATTGAAACATCGCAGGGTTCAAAATCAACACAATTAAGTAATGACTCCAGACTGATTCCTCCTACAGATCCTTTGTACAATACAGACTCCTATAAACCTCCCACTATTTCTTGTGGCTGGGACTAATCCTAAAAAATGCTGCAGGTGAACACAGGAGTTCATGATGCATATATGCAGCTGGATTTTTGAGTGCTGAACAAGGGGTATGTCTAACTTTGTTAGAAGCTGTAGCTTGGACAAGGACTCTCAGTCTTCAAAATCTTGTCATTGAACTAGATGATAGATATCAATGGAGATTTCAGTGGATTATTTTGAACCGTAACATTGTCTCAGACATCAGAAGTAGTTTAAGCAGGATTTTGAATCGGAAATGTAAGCACACAACCAAATAATGCATGCTAGATTATTCAGTTTTATCCCTCCTAATTGCATGGCTCTGCAAGTAGTAATGCAGCAAAAAGAAGATACAATTCATGGGTAATTTTTTCTAAGAAAAACTCACCATTGCAATAACAAAAAAGGGTTACAAGATATTTGATGCACAACATTAACCTAGTCAGAATTCGATCAATACTAAAAGTGAAACTCACCATCTTGATTCAGTAGTCTTTTTCATGATTGAGACATTATCCTGCGCCTCCAGTTGCAGGTGCTTTTACTAAAAGATATAATATGAATTTTTTATCCTGCGCCTCCAGTTGCTTTTCCCCCTCCTTTTCACTCTCCTTCTGCGCAGCATCATGCTTCAACTTGACAAGCATATCCTTAACCTCTACTGCATCCTTTCTCTTCGTTTTTTTCAACACCACCTCATCCTCAGAACGGAGAGGCTGGAAATATGTGGTTGTTCCAAACTCAAAAATATAATCTGAATTTTTTGGACCACTCTTCATAACCAATTCAGCTTCGCATCTGGTGCACTTGAAGTGGAACCTAGAAATCTGAATCCCTAAATCTGTCTCACCGACGGCTACACCTTCTTTACGGGAACTAAACTTGGTTCCTCTGTTGATGTGATTCCCACAATTTTTGCACCAAATACTCACCGGAAGCTTCATTATTACCCGTTGTAGTTTCTTACAATATCTACTCCTCCGAGGTAGTTTTGTGGGATCAAAATCTGGTGGAAAGTACGTGTTCAACACCATCTTTTCTCCCGCTCACTTCTTCTCGGAAAAACAACAACGATGAAGTCTGATATGTGAAACTAACAAACGATTGACTAAAGGATTTCGGAATCGACAAAAACAAAGCCAAAGAGATTACATTTATAGGCTTTTGGTTTCTTGTTAGGAGCCTTTTGAGGAAACCAGGCAGTCTGAAAAAGGAAAGTAAGATCGATGGGAAATTGAAATTTGAAACAAAACAAAGGTGTGCCCCATGCAACAAGGTACTGAATGTGTGGGATAGAGCACTGAGGGGAAAAAGAAGAAAGAAGCCATCGGCATCGTCAGCCCTCCATAGCATCCGCACTCATGGCTATAAAAGTCATTTATGTCTAGTCTATAGAAAGCTAGCATAATGTCAGTGTGGGCTGCTAAAAGTACTAAAATCTAAAAAAGCCAAAATGCCATGCCGAATTTGGCACATTTTCCAAAATTTGGCAGGACGCCTCTCTCTCTCTCTCTCTCTCTCTCTCTCTCTCTCTCTCTCTCTCTCGTTATAGTATCTCCTAGAGGTGTAAATTGGGACGAATCAGCACGTTTATGGCATAGCACGTTGAAATTCGAGCACGGCACGGCATAACACATGACCGGCCTAGCACGGGCACTAAACGTTTGTTTAATATGTTGTGCTGTGCCAGACAAATAGGCACATCAGCACGGCAAAACACGACACGCGAAGAAAGCACGCCACGTCATGCGTAAAATATTACACAATACATCACATTTGATGCATATATCACAAAAGAATCATTGTTTTAGCGAATTTCTGACATTTTATTTTCGTTATGCTAATTTATTTCTGTAATAATACATGTACTAACTAAAATATCTCAAAAATATTTATTTTGGAAAACATAAAATAAGTGTGCTAGCACAGCACATCACGTTTATTTTTTTGGCACAACACAGCACGGCACACCATTTAGCACAACACGTCTGAATCTCTGGCACAACCCAGCACAGCACGCAACACGCTAAGCACGTAACTTCGTGGGCTGGGATGTGCAGGGCCGGCACGTTTTACACCTCTAGTATCTCCACCAATTCTTGCCAATCAAAATTGTCCCTTAAGATCTAAAAACAATTTCAGAAAACCTTCTCTCTCGCAAAGGAGAGATCCAAACATACAAGGCCAAACTGATTTTGAAAACAAAACCAGAATATGTCGAATCACAACGCGATGACTGGATCAATTCCAACCCAATGATCATCAGATCATGTAAATAACATTAACTGGAGTTTTTTAAATTTAGATTGCCTAGTGCAATCAACGTAACAATGACCCAACTAGTAGTAACAGTATCCAAACGTAACCCAAGTGTCTCAAATAGTAACCTAAGTGTATCAAGTAGCAGTAGAAGTCATAATCGGTCTTTAGGTATCTGTAACGGGAAGTATCGGGATGAATCGGCATTGGAGATGTGGTAACAGTTGAGGTAGAATATGAACTGGATGATAATCTTGATCGAGCAGTGACTGTCTTTGTTTTCCTTACTAATCCTAAAACAAATAAAACTAAAACAACAAAGAGTAACATAATAACCGTAGAAACTAAATGTAAAACAAGAGATAATGAGATCTTCTCAACACCACAAACAGAGAATATAACACATCTGAAACTTTTTGGTGTGGGAGAAGCCGATGCACCGGCTGTTGTTGAAACTATATTTTTCTCAATGATTTGAGCTGAAGATGATGATATGTTTTGATTGCTTCTCTGCCAAAGAATATCAACCATATCCACACTAACAACCATAACATCTTCATCTAGAAGATTAATAGCTCCCCGAAAAATTTCTTTAAACTTTTCTGCCGTCCGAAAAAGGAGTTTGTCATCACCCATGAGGTAAAAAATAAACAGACCTCCGACAACAACCCACATGGCCAAATCTAAAAGAAAGGTCTCAAGATCTAGCAACAAGTACAGTAAATGAAGCAATAAACCCATAAAACTATAACTGAAATCATACATCTGTGAACTTGTACTATGTAAAATTAAAATTAACATCACCAAGAACAGAGAGAAGGGAAAATCTCCTCCTTGTTGCCGGAGATCATGTGGAGAAGATGTCATTTGTCTGTCTGATATTGAAACTTGCTCAAACATTGGCTTTGGAGATGATGAGATGTACTGATTTTTTTTTTTTCCAAAGCTTACAACCCATCCCCACTCCAAACAACCACTGATCCATAAAGATAAGAAGGGAAACAAAAGATTAAAGCATAGAAAAAACCATTTCTAGAGAAAATCAATAAAATTAGGAAAACTAGAAAGAACAAGGTGAGATAGAGCTTGGGTTAAAGGTTGATCTGCTCAGATCGACTCCAAAGGAGACGATCTGAGCAGGATGCCTTGTTAAACTACACTTGATATCAGCGTTATCTGAACTTAAACCTGATAGAAGAGGAAAATTAAAGAGGCGAAAACAAAATCCCAAGAAGGCAAAAGAAATTAGAGGGAAAGCCTATCTCTAATTCGATTGTCTACCGATCAAAAAAAAAATCGATTATCTCTGACTCAGCACCTTTCATTGTTATGGAAATTAGTGAAGTTTATATATGGATATCTATGAAATTTATCAATCTCCACCGGCTAATTCTACTAAACAGAGTTTTAGTACGCCTATTCCATAATCTCTCAGTGACCTTACCTTTTAGGTTTCATCTAATCTTCCTCTTTTATCTCCAATTTTACCCCTTCCTTTCAAAATATCCCTTTATTCAGTTCTCATTCTTTACCACCTCTCCTCAACCTTAATTCTTTACTTCCTTCACCAGTCAGTATCTGTCCACTAACTGTTTCTAAAAATCCCATTAGATCTTACTGAAACACTTCTGTCTCCCAACCTTTTAACAGTCAAAACATATGTGCAACATGGTCTTTAATGAAGTCAATAGATTTCTTTAATTTGGGTGTCAGATAATGCATATCACTTGAGTCAATGCCTAATCGTTCAAAACAATTTTTTTCCTCTAAAATTACTTCTGAAGGGCCCTATTTTGAAGACTAATCCCATTTCCAAAGGCTAAAGTAATTGAAAAAGTTTTTATGTTCAGACACTTGTTATGGATGATAGTTCTTCTCAACTGAAATTTAGAAAGCCAGGGTGTAGTTCTGACCTTTCTTTGGTGGATTTGAAGATACATTTATTGTGCTTATCGATAAGAGTATTTTGGATTGTATTAGCTCCAGTTCCAGTACTCCAACCTATATACCAGGATTTGAACATGTTCTTGAGGAATTAAGTGATGATGCTACTTCCAGATGCTTCTCTGTTATTATTCAAAAAAAAATGCTGAATGTATGATATATGCTAGGCATTACTGGCCGACAATTGAGTAACTTTAAATTTCAAAGTAGAAGAAACAAAAGACAGATGCACTAAGGGAAGCACTAAGGTCATTAAAAGCATGAAATACTTCACTAATTTTGTCTCTTAGCATGAGCTTATAGATCATCCACTTAAAGGTGCAAGATATACTTAGTCTAATGATCAAGACAATCGCATCATGAGAAAACTTAGTAGATTCTTAATCTCGCATACCTTTAAAATTCAGTTTCCTCTCGTTTGTCAGCTTGCTAAATATAGACCCACATCTGATTATATTCTTCTAGTTCTAAATATTTATGATCTTTCTTGGGGTCCTATTCCCTTCAGGTTTGAGGTCATGTGGTTTATTGAGTCTGGTTTCACTAACTTGATTGAAGAGTGATGGAACTATTTTTATTTTGTAGGTACCCACAATAGTGTTTGTTAGAGCACTGCTCGGTCGAACTCGCAAGCGTTGTTATCTCAAGCTTGTTTGTCAAGTTTAGTTGTCAAAACTATAAGTCTTGATTTCTAGTCTACTTGTAGCTATGTATCGGATTAGGATAGAATGTGTAGTTGAGCTTTAGACTTCACGGCGTTCATCGATTGAAGACGAAGAACTACTAAGGGGAGCTTGTGGAACTTCATCAACAAAAGGTATGTGGAGACTTGAACTCATATATCACTCAGAAGTCTATTTCTATTCTATCTCCTATTGAGACAAAAGTCGTATAGAAATATAGATTTTACTTTATACACATTTGATATTTTGAGCTGAGTTTAACTCGCTTATATCTTTCTCGAAATATGTGTTGGAAAGCTTTATGCTTTAACCACATTCATGATTATTCTTGACGAAAATCAAAAAATGATAAAGGTGAAAATCACCTGGTAACATCTTACATGATTTGTGTGAAACGGTAATTTGATGTAGGCTCGGAATGTTTCATATTGATCATTCGGTCACATGAAAATTGCTTTGAAGCTAATAGTTTGTGTGACAGCTATTCCCATCTTCTAAGAATGTTTCAATGATTGAAATGGGAGTTAAGAGCTAAAACCAATGTCTGGATACATTACGGTTTGTGTACTAAGTGTATGAACTGTTTTGTCAGAATTCAGGACCGGAAGTTTGCATACCCGTTCGCAAACTTATTCAACTGTTTAAGTTAGGGTACTTAAGTTTGCATACCGGTTCACAAACTGATTTAACTGTTGAAGTCCGGGAACCAAGTTTGCGTACCCGTTCGCAAACGGTTTCAACTGAGTTCGGTCCAGAGCAAAAGTTTGCGTACCCGTTTGCAAACTGTCGGCCCTTGACCAATGTCTGGAACTTAAGTTCGCGTACCCGTTCGCAAACCTAAGTGGTTCAAGTTCTTAAATTGGTTAAGTATGATTTCATACTCATGAACAAATACATTTATAAATTAAGGAATGCAAACCGTGGCTAAAATGTTCATGAACTGATTCTTTTGAATCAAACCGATTTTGCTTTAATTGTGTCTTGTAAACTTCTATGAGAATATAAACAATTGAACAACTCTATGAGTTACACAATTAGATTCATTTGATTATCAATTGATCTAGAAGTGTTAAGATGAACAGGGTTAAGAGAAAAGTGTTCATATGGCAAACTTTGGTTAACTGTTACTGAGCCAACTCAATATACACGTTTAGGTACGGTTACCCATATCTAAATGAAGGTATATTTCATTTGTGTGTAACAAGCTAAGATCAATCTAACGGTTGAAATATATTAGCTTCAATCTTAAATTAGGTTTCATTTAACGGTGAATATTGATTGCTTTGTTCCAAAGTTATCAAACCCTGATTTGAAGACTATATAAGGGAGAACTCTAGTAACTGGGAAACCTAATCCCCACACTTTCTGTGTGATACTAGTTGCGACTAGGGTCGATTCTCCTTTAACCTAGGTTTTTCCTAAAACCATTATAGGTTAACGACTTAAATACTTCATTGGGATTCTGAAGCTAGACCCATTTATTTTCTCTGTAGTTGCGTGTTCTGATCTTACTTTGTTCTATCGTATTGAGTACTATCTTCTCTAAGATTTGCTCGAGATTTATCTCTGATAGGTAAGATATAAAAAGTAATCACAAAGCTCTTCGTCTCATTCTTTGTGATTCCGCAATAACTTTTTCTACCACCATATAGTTAAGTTATTGTGAGGTGATTGATATTACTCGGATGTTCTTCGGAAATATAAGACCGGTGTATCAATTGGTTCTTGTTCACCTTGATTTATCAAAATACGGAACAAAAACTCATAGGTATTTCTGTGGGAGACAGATTTATCTATTCAATAGACTTTGATGAGTGAGACAGATTTGTTTATCAAGTCTTCGACTTTGGGTCGTAGCAACTCATAGTTGTGGGTGAGATCAGCTAAGGGAATCAAGTGCGTAGAGTCCTGGTGGGATTCAGAGGCGTAAGGAACGCGACTGTACCTTAATCAGTGTAATATTGGTTAGGGATCAACTACAATCCAGTCCGACTTTAACTTGCAGTAGGCTAGAGTCTGTAGCGGCTTAATACAGTGTGGTGTTCAAATCTGGACTAGGTCCCGGAGTTTTTCTGCGTTTGCGGTTTCCTCGTTAACAAAACTTATGGTGTCTATGTTATTTCTTTTCCGCATTATATTTTCTATATAATTGAAATATCACAGGTTGTGCATAGTTCAATCAATTATACAATCCAACCTTTGGTTGTTGATATAAGTTGATTGACACTTGAACATTGGTCTTTGGTACCGTTCAAGTTGTTTCTCATAATAATCAGGCTCGCGGATTTCTATCTATTTTATTTGCTGATTACAATGAGAAACAGTGATATAATTGTTGGATGTATTTTCCTTGATTGAGTCTGACTATCTAGTTTATTCTCTTGGAAATATATTGGAGTTAGTCCATACATATTGTTGAAACGAAATATTGGGTTTGGTTGTTATACCCCCGCTTTTTCAATTGGTATCAGAGCTGGCAAACACGTTTAAGACCTCATAAGTCTGTGTTTGTAGCAATCTGACTCTATGGACAGAAACACTATCTCTATAAACGTACCACCAGTCTTCGATGGCTCGAATTACTTATGGTGAAAAATTGTTATGCGCGCTTTTCTACAAGCACGTCATTTTCAATCATGGGTTTGTGTAGTTAATGGCTATGATCCTCCGGTTGTTACAGAAGGCGATGTAACTATTCTAAATGATATTGGTGCATATGATCCTGCCGAGATTCTCGCTGCAAAGCAAAAATCTGATGGATTAAATGCCATCATCCATGACATTACCCCAGACCTTCAGCACCATGTGACTATGTGCATTAAGTTTAAAGAAGCCTGGGATATCTTAGAAACTGTATTCAAAGGAAATTCCTCTGAGATAGAAGCTAGGCTTCAAAACCTAAATTCTGACTGGGAAAACCTTCGTATGGCTGATGAAGATTCATTTGATGAGTTTAATCACAAAGTGTCTGAAATTGTTAATGCATCTTTTGCATTAGGTAAGACTATTCCTGAAAAGGATTGTGATGAAAATTCTCGGATCATTGCCGGCCAAATACGATTCTAAGAAACATGCCATCGTTGAAGGAAATAACCTTGATACTCTTTCTAGAAATACTCTTGTTGGGAAGTTAAAGATCTTTGATCATGAGCATACATCCAAATCTTGGAAGGATATCGCTTGCAAAGCACAAAATAACACTAAATTGCTTGACAAAAGTAAAAATGTTGGCAACTCTGTTATTGATCCTATTGAGACTGATTCATAAGATGAAGATCTTGACAACTCAGTTTCACTGATCACAAGACAGTTTGGAGATCTTCTTTTGAAGATAAGTACACGGTTCATCAGAGATAAACCCAGGTCATCAGTAAAACCTCATGACTATGCTCCTCCTAAAAACCGGGACACCGTCGATATTGATGATGAGGATATGCCACAGTGCTTCAAGTGTAAAGGTTTTGGTCATTTTGCTAATGAGTGTCCAAATCGTAGAAAATACACTGGGAACAAAGGTCTTGCTGCAACTCTTGATGAAATATCTGATTACTATGATTCGAACGATGATGAAAAGTCAAGTGTTGCACTCCTTATGAAAATATTGATTTTGATAATTATAGCAATACGTACATCAATCTTGATATTCTTCCTGGAGAAACTTCGTCAACCACTATGGAGGATAAAATGGATTTTGCCTGTCTACTGAAAAATATATTTCACATGTTTCAGGTACCTCAATTTGTTTAGCAACATGCTCAGATATGGTGTCTGAACCGTCCTCCACATTGACATGTTCTTATTGTACTTTTAAGGGTCATGAACTCTCTAAGTGTTACAAGTACAAGCATAAAATAAGAAATGTCAACAAACTTCAACGGGGAGCAAATCGATTAGCAAACAAGCTCAAACTTGTTCAGAAGCCTAATTCATCTGAGGTATGTAAACTCAATTCTTCTCCGAAAAAGTTAATTTCTAAAGAAATGATTAGAACTCTCCAGAAAAAAACAAGGTCTAAACATTCTGTGAAAAAGGGTATTAAGAATTCCGTACAAGAATTGGATGGTGGACAGATTATTGTTTACCCCAACACAGCTTAACCGTGTTGAAGGTGCATCTTGTCTCATGTGCCTGGTCAAAGAGACAAGATTTGAGCACTATTCAGTCTTTAAGAAAAGAAAATTTTTGTTTTATTTTCTTTTCTTTTGCTTTTCTGGAATTCTGTTGATCTTTTCATATCATAAATTTGTATTGAAAAGGATTTCCCCTTTTGATTATTTAAAGAGGGTTAAATTCGACAATTCATCCTTCTTTAGGGATGTGAATTGGTCGTACGTTAATCCTTTTACTTGTATAAAGGATCTGTAACCCTACATTCCTTTTTCCTTCCTTGAAAACTCTTTTTATCACAAGACTGATTGTAGAGCCTGATTTTTGTATTCTCACAATCCCATTTTTTTGAATGGAAACTCCAAGCATCATGTCTTCTGATGGAAAAGATGTTAATATGATTGTTAAGCCATAAATCATGAAGGGAAAAGATAAATCCCATTCCTCTACAACTTTAAAGAGAAAAAGGAAGAATATGAAGAAACCAAGGGCTATCCCCTCTAATCTTCAGAAGTTTTCTGGTGTTCTTGAAGAGTTGAAGGAAACAAGGAAGGAGATTCAACAAATAAAGGCTATTGTTCTAAGAACTCTTGAAATTCAGAAGGCCCTGGTTCGGCATCAGTCAAGAAGGTTTGTTGGAATTGATTCCTTTCTTCATGAACCTTATATTTCAATGGTTGTTGACGACAAGGAGTTCGGGGACAATAAAGAATTTTTCAGAGGACCTAATGTCTAGGAAACTTCTTATGAGAATTTATTCTTGTTTTTTGAGAAGGATAACTAGGGTTTGGAATAGCATATATTGTGATTACACATAGCTATTGCCAACGATTTTCATCTTGCAATGTTTTTAGATTTATTTATTTAAATTCTAAGTTATTTGGAAGATGATTTTGCAGTATTAATATTTATTGGTTTTATATATTGCAAATTATGTTATGGGATATGTGTGTTTACGTCCGTGAACTATCATTGTCCCATATATGTCAAAAGTTAAGTCTATGGTATCATTATGCAAATATTGATGAAAAATAGAATGAATCTTTAAATATTCCGCAGTATTGATCTTTCCCTGATCCACTTCTATGTGAAAGTATTGTACGGCTCCGTAAGTTTTCTTATGTTGAGCATTTCTGATTAAATTAATCATTGAGGTTCCTTTTTGGTTAATTAAATTGAGTTTACTGGATACAAATTCATGTTTCATGTGATTTGTTAATGTCCAAATAAATCCTTATTTTCTTGTAAAAGTAAGGTCGCTCTTGTTGTTCTTTCGGGAATGACATTTTATGAGGGAGAGTTCTTAATTGAACATGTGCTTAATTGCCAAATCTTTGTGGGGAGCGCGGCAGTGGAATATTGTAGGAGTTATCTTGTATCTTTATAAACTCTCTTATGAATACACTAAGTTTCGGCTATGTGAAATCATCGAAACAAAGTTGATATTTTCTCTTTTAGTCATGAAGTACCTCTTTGAGAATTTCATTATGATTCCGCTAGTTTTCATACCTTTGCCAATTTATATTGACAAAAAGGGGGAGAATTATTTTGTTGTTCACACTACATATACATATGGTTTACGGATCATTATGTAAGGGGGAGTGGTTTTCATTGTGAGATGAAGTATTGACTAAGGGGGAGTGATACATATCACCATAGTATTATTGTCAAAGTTGTGATACAATTGAACTTTGATGATGTGTAATAATACTATGACACTGTATAACAATAATTGAGAATATTTTGTTTTCTTATTGTAATGGCTTCGGATCTTCAACAACTATGATGCTGAGTTGAACACGTTCAGAATCACTGGAGTACTTGGAGTGACGAAGAATTCAAGAAATGTTGAAGAACCAAGCAAATCAAACATTTGGATGAGAAGCTACAAAGTTTATTTATTTTGTAATCCATGTGTATTGATAGTTTTGTCACTAAAATTGACAAAGGGGGAGATTGTTAGAGCACTGCTCGGTCGAACTCGCAAGCGTTGCTATCTCAAGCTTGTTTGTCAAGTTTAGTTGTCAAAACTATAAGTCTTGATTTCTAGTCTACTTATAGCTATGTCTCGGATTAGGATAGAATGTGTAGTTGAGCTTTAGACTTCATGGCGTTCATCGATTGAAGACGAAGAAATACTAAGGGGAGGTTGTGGAACTTCATCAACAAAAGGTATATGGAGACTTGAACTCATCTATCACTCAGAAGTTTATTTCTATTCTATCTCCTATTGAGTCAAAAATCGTATAGCTACATAGAATTTACTTTATACACATTTGATATTTCGATCTGAGTTTAACTCACTAATATCTTTCTCGAAATATGTGTTGGAAAGATTTTTTCTTTAACCACGTTCATCATTATTCTAGAAAAAAGTCAAAAGATGATCATGTGAAAATCACCTGGTAACATCTTACATGATTTGTGTGAGACAGTAATTTGATGTAGGCTCGGAATGTTTCGTATTGATCATTCGATCACTTGAAAATTGTTTTGAAGCTAATAGTTTGTGTGAGACATCTATTCCCATCTTCTAAGAATGTTTTAATGATTGAAATGGGAGTTAAGAGCTAAAACCCATGTATGGATACATTACGGTTTGTGTACTTGGTGTATGAACTGTTTTGTCGGAATTCAGGACCGGAAGTTTGCATACCCGTTCACAAACTTATTCAACTATTTAAGTCAGGGTATTTAAGTTTGCATACCCGTTCGCAAACTGATTTAACTTTTGAAGTCCGAGAACCAAGTTTGCGTACCCGTTCGCAAATGGTTTCAACTGAGTTCGGTCCGGAGCTAAAGTTTGCGTACCCGTTTGCAAACTATCGGCTTGTGACCAATGTACGGAACTTAAGTTCGCGTACCCGTTCACAAATCTAAGTGGTTCAATTTCTTAAATAGTTTAAGTATGATTTCATACTCATGAACAAATACATTTATAAATTAAGGAATGCAATCTTTGCAAACCATGGATAAAATGTTCATGAACTGATTCTTTTGAATCAAACCGATTTTGCTTCAATTGTGTCTTGTATACTTCTATGAGAATATAAACAATTGAACAACTCTTTGAGTAACACAATTAGATTCATTTGATTATCAATCGATCTAGAAGTGTTAAGATGAACAAGGTTAAGAGAAAAGTGTTCATATGGCTAACTTCGGTTAACTGTTAATGAGCCAACTCAATATACACGTTTAGGTACGGTTACCCATATCTAAATGAAGGTATATTTCATTTGTGTGTAACAAGCTAATATCAATCTAACGGTTGAAAGATATTAGCTTGAATCTTAAATCAGGTTTCATCTAACGGTGAATATTGATTGCTTTGTTCCAAAGTTATCAAACCCTGATTTGAAGACTACATAAGGGAGAACTCCAGCAACTGGGAAACCTAATCCCCACACCTTCTGTATGATACTAGTTGCGACTAGAGTCGATTCTCCTTTAACCTAGGTTTTTCCTAAAACCATTATAGGTTAACGACTTAAAGACTTCATTGGGATTCTGAAGCCAGACCCAACTATTTTCTCTGTAATTGCGTGTTCTTATCTTACTTTGTTCTATCGTATTGAGTATTATCTTCTCTAAGATTTGCTCGAGATTTATCTCCGATAACTAAGATATAAAAAGTAATCACAAAGCTCTTCGTCTCATTCTTTGTGATTCCGCAATAACTTTTTCTACCACCATATAGTTAAGTTATTGTGAGGTGATTGATATTACTAGGTTGTTCTACGGGAATATAAGACCGGTGTATCAATTTGTTCTTGTTCACCTTGATTTATCAAAAGACGGAACAAAAACTCGTAGGTATTTCTGTGGGAGACAGATTTATCTATTCAATAGACTTTTCTGTGTGAGACAGATTTGTTTATCAAGTCTTCGACTTTGGGTCGTAGCAACAAATAGTTGTGGGTGATATCAACTTAGGGAATCAAGTGCGTAGAGTCCTGGTGGGACTCAGAGGAGTAAGGAACGCGACTGTACCTTAATTAGTGTGAGATTGGTTAGGGCTCAACTACATTCCAGTCCGAAGTTAACTTGTAGTAGGCTAGAGTCTGTAGCTGCTTAATACAGTGTGGTGTTCAAATTTGGACTAGGTCCCGGGGTTTTTCTTCATAACAAAACTTCTGGTATCTGTGTTATTTCTTTTCCGCATTATATTTTCTATATAATTTAAATATCACAGGTTGTGTGTAGTTCAATCAATTAGATAATCCAACCTTTGGTTGTTGATATAAATTAATTGACACTTGAACATTGGTCTTTGGTACCGTTCAAGTTGTTTCTCATAATAATCATCCTCGCGGATTTCTATCTATTTGATTTGCTGATTACATTGAGAAACAGAGATATAACTCTTGGATGTATTTTTCTTGATTGAGTCTGACTATCTAGTTGATTCTCTTGGAAATATATTGGAGTTAGTCCATACAGATTTCCGAAACGAAATATTGGGTGTGGTTGTTATACCCCCATTTTTTTCAGTGTTCTTTGCCAAAAATTAAAAGCTTTAAAATAAAAATTAAATGGTGGAATAGAGAGACTTTGGACATACTATAGTGAAACTCCAAAATATACTGGTTGAAATTCAAATTCCAGATAATGAGGCAGAAGATAACAACTTGTTGGAGGAACAACTAGCTGACAAAGTGAAGTTTGAAGCTGAGTTTGAAATGATAGCACTTATGGATGAAACTTCTTATAGAATTAAATAAAAAACTCAATGCCTCAAAAAAGGTGACAGAAATACAACATATATATTTCATGAGAACTACCGCTGCTAGAAATAGGTACAATGGAACAAGATAACTCTATATTGATGGTCTTTTAACCTTTGACAAGTCTAAGTTGATGATCATATTATCAATTTTTATAAGACCTATTACACAGATGAATTTTTATTAGGCCTACTCTGGGCGATATAAACTTTGATCAGATTACTTTAGCTGAATCTGCTTTTTCGGATGAGATGATTACTATAGATGAAGTGTATACTACAATTAAGAATTTTGGTCAAGATAAAGCTTCAGGCTAGTCTGGATTTCTAAATATGTTATTTTATAAATGATGGAGATTTCTAAAAGGTGATATTATGGAGACTGTCAAAGAATTGTGTACCAATTGCATGATAGATACAAGAAACAACTCTACCTTCATTTCCTTAGTACCTAAAAAGGATTATATAGAAACTGTGAAAGAATGTAGACCCACTTGCTTTTAACAAGTGTTTATATGATTATTTCTAAAGTATTAGCCTCTAGACTTAAGCTTGTTATGAGCAAGCTAATATCTCTAGTGCAATGTGCTTATGTTGAAGTAAGATGGATTATCGATGGGACTTTGGTCGCAAATGAGCTAGTTGATTCAAGATTAGCTTTTGGTAAGCTTGGTATCATCTGCAAAATTGATCTATATAAAGCCTTTGATAGAATAATTTTAGAGTTATCTAGAATTGATGTTACAGAAAATGGGTTTTAGTCACAAATGGTGCAAATAGGTTAAATTTTGTTACTCCACAACCTCCTTTTTGGTATTGATAAAAGGTTCCTATTTTGGGTTCTTCAATAGTTCTAGGGGAGTCAGACATGGGGATCTTGTTAGATTATTGCTCGGCTGAACCCACTAGCATTTGTATGTCAAGTTAGTTGTCAAATTTAGATGACAAAACGCATTCTTGATTTATCCTCTTAAAAGTCAGTTTCAGACTAGATTAGGTTTAAGAAGTAAAATATAGAATCAAAGATATCCTTGAAGAATGAAGATTGAAGACTACACAAAGACATCTTGGAGAACTTCATTAAATGTTAGTAACAAACACTTGATTCTCTTGTTTACTCTACCTCTCTATCTATCGAAACAAGTAAAGTGCTCACTTTATTGAACAATTCCGATGATAGTATAGATATACATTTATGTATAGACTCGAGGATATTTGAGTTAAGACTTTCATGAGAATAATTTTTTTCCCTGGAAAGGTACTCATATTGTATATAATAAGAATACGAATTCGACGAGCCAAGAATTACTCAATTCCGAGTTAGAGTGAAGAAGTTATGAGTGATTTATTAAAGCAACACTTATTTTGTGTTGCTAAGGAAGTTCGTGAATAGGAAATTGTACACGAACTTTTGGCAACAGTTCGTGAACTAAACGAGAAATACGTGACTAAAGGACTTTTTGTCAAACACTTGGTGCTTCCTTTCCTAAACAAGGTAACTTTGTTTTCAAGCAACCTAGCCTTGATCATTCGATATAAATAAAGGTTTCAAGTAACCACAAAAACTATCCCTCGGAAAATTGTGTGTGTGTTTCATAAGGTTGTTTTCCATATCTTTGTTCTTCATGAACAAGAGTGAGATTTCAAAAGACTTTACGTGGGGAACGTAAAGTACAGGGAAGCTATCTTATTTGATAGTCACGTAACCTGTTTCTAGATGCTTTTCATAAACCCTAGATTTGATTGAACAAGATATCTCTAGTTTAAGTGATCTTGTCAGGACGAATCAATTAGGTTACAGAACTGTAAACTCTAATTGTTGAGGAGCATCTTCTAAAGAGAATTAACGTTCTGCTAGAAGATTTTCAAGAGTATCTTCTAAATAAAATTGGTGTTTTGCTACAAGATTTACAAGAGCAAATCCTAAAGAAAATCGATATTTTGTTAGGAGTTTTTACAGGTGCACGAATACGACTGAAGCATGTATGAAATGAGATAACAATTGTTAGGCGCTCATCCCTTCCAGGAGAGTAGGTTACTGCGATGTGTTGTTTTATCTCAACCTTGTTGAATCACAACAATCAAATCTTGTTTTATCTAGCAGCTAATCTTTCTCACTTCAGAAGTGATTTTTATAGTGATATATAGGTAACAGTGTATTAGGGTTTATACAAACTCAAATTGGTTACATAATATTACTTATATAATCTAGGAGATAAAATAGCTTGAAATGTCGAAACAATTTAGAACTTCTTCTAGTTTTCAGCCACAGATAGTTGAGGACTTTTAATTTAGGACCGTCGAAGTTGTTATTCTTGACACTTCCATCTTGCTATTCTTACAAGTTTTTATTTTCCTTGGTAAACACGGATTATCACCACAAAAGACCTCATGCTCTTGTCTAGGTTTTATGCGGTAGGTTTGACTTGGTCAACCATAATTGACCCAAAAGTCAAAATGACGTTTTGTTTTGCTTTCTGGTTGTTCTTCCATTCAACCGCATTACCATTTTCTTTTGGGGCACAAGTGCTACACTCCCGAAATTGGACTCCCAAGCCTAGTTAGCAATTCGGGGAACGGGAAACGTTCGGAACGGGATATGTATGTGTATTATTCGTTTTGATGGAATGTAAATTCGGTCCACTATTCGGTCAACCAATTTTGAATCGGAGATAGTTCGGAACGGCATACGTACGTGTATAATTCGTTTTTATGATCATAGTTCGGTACTGGAAATTCGCCACGTATTAAATGTAGCAAATGGCCTTTTTATACATGATTTTGAGGTCAAAATCATATATATATATATATAATATATATAAGATACTATCAGCAAAAGCAGTGTAGCCCAGTTGGTTTCTTGTCAGTCATGCGAACGTGTGGTCGTAGGTTCGAACCCAACATTATCAATTTTTGGGAAAATTTCTGTAAATGCAATGAAATGGGCGGGTGGGTTAGAAAATAGGCTTAGTAGAAAGGCCCAGTAAAGATCCATATCTAAACTTGAAGATATAGCTGGCGAATTTTGTGGTCGTAGGTTCGAACCCAACATTATCAATTTTTGGGAAAATTTCTGTAAATGCAATGAAATGGGCGGGTGGGTTAGAAAATAGGCTTAGTAGATAGGCCCAGTAAAGATCCGTATCTAAACTTGAAGATATAGCTGGCGAATTTATCTACCGTTGCAAGTTCGGGGTCGTCAAAGTTGTGTATAATCCGGGAAGCTGGGAAAACACGCGTATCCAGACCGGTAATTCAATTGGACGGCCGAATAAGTCATTCCCGACTGATACGTAATAATTCGCGAATAATTCGGCGAATTGCTAACCAGGCTCCCAAGTGCTACACTAGATCCATATTTTCCTTTTCTCATTTTATTTTTTTATTAATAAACTAACACCGGATCCTAGAGCGGAAAAAACAGTGAATGGGATAGAGAGAAAAAGGGGGAATGAACACAATAAAAATGGAGTACAAATTAAATTCAGTGTTAATATTATAGTGCGATATCAAGTTTGATATGATCAATATGGGCTCTCATAACTTCTCCCTTAAATACCCTAAAAAAAAATCTTATTAACAGATAAATTATTCAGCTTCGCTTCTTGTTATATAATTCACAATCACACAGACCCATCACTTCACCTGCTACATGTGCACTAAATTGATGTCTCTGAAAGGAAGTTTCCTTTTCTTCTAAATAAGTGAAGCAAAACATTTCTTCCTGTACACCTTGCATCACCCTTTCTCTCACTCACCCTCTTAATTTCTTCCCCTCTCTCTCTCTTTATCTTTGAATTATTAATTGTCTCTCAGTAATAACAAGGGAAAATTTCAAGTCCCATATCTTAATTTTGGTTCCTACCTTACAAGCTAAGGTCACATGTGAAAGAAGAGAAATCATAATCGCGTATTAAATACGTTCTTCTGATATCTCTGATTTTTTTCTCAATTCAAGAGAAAGTTTTTCAAATTTGGTTATGGTAATCATGTAGGTCTTATGGATCTTGTCATGACTTTATAAGGTTTTTTTTCTTACATTTACGTGCCCATTAGTTATATGGTCACTATAAGTCCGACTGTGAAATGAGAATAAAAGTTTAGAAGAACACTTCACATGCATGCATTTATGGTCTCCATTTGCAATTTTTCTTCCCACCTCCTCCAACTCATACACAATTTATGAAGACACAGGAACGGAACAGTGACATTGAACGGGTACAATCTACCACCACCTAAACAAGAATGTGTACCAATTTGCAAGCGACAGTGTATATCTTGTGAAACTATGCTAAAGTTCTAGAATACACATGCCTTCGTCTAAAAAAGAACCAATCAAACATGGAGTCGTGGACATGGCAGCTACCTAGGTTGGAACTAGAAGGTGAACTGCCCATCTAGGCCGGCTTTGAATTTTACCATCACAGACCAGCGGTTCTTCCTCTCTTTTTTTTCTCCATTACTTGTTTCCCAAGTGAAATCTCGAATTTTGTTTTTCTAGTAAAAATACAAAGATTTAGTGTTGACTTTGTAGTCGCTGAGCCAGGCAGAAAAGGTGCAAGATTCTTGGGCAGAAGGAAAAAGTTCGCAAGAGAAAAAGCACTTAGTCAAATACAAATGTGTACAAAAACCAGATGTCATCTAGTAGTTAATTACTCATGTCTCAATCACCAGTTAATACTCACACCAACCAAGATTTATTTAGAGAAGCGGCAGGTTCAAGTATTTCACTTAAACGGTAAGAAAATCCATAGTTAACTCCAGTCAATGTTTACAGCTTAATGACAGTGTCTAGTAAATGAAAAAAATACAGTAAAAATTAAGATGACACAGTTAACAAATCCAACAACAAAATATCGTTATCTTCTTGTGATAATCACAGAGGTTTACATTGCAAAACCAGAAACTCAACCCTAATTAAGTCCCAAATATGCATTTGATGTTGCTTCATGTCTTCAAGGCTAGTACCAAATTCCACATGATTACCAAACCACATAATATCATTGAAAACTGCCTGGGCTGGGATCGTCGGATGACGAACTGACTGTGAAATATGGTACCCGTTGTAGCTTGCAATATTCAACAGAACCCTTTAAAAATAAGATTACAGGTTGACCTGATGTTAGTGGTAAAGTCACTAGTACTAATTCGCCAGCACCAAATTCTTTATCAATAATAAGATTACATAACAATTTAATTAGCAGAGAAATTAAGAGTTATAAAATCACATAATTACTTTTGTGCATTTTTTTTCTTCTATAATGTACACTTCTTCTTTTAATTACTTGTGGCATTTGATGCTGCTTCATATCTGGGAGGGGATGGCCGGTGCCGCCGAACTACAAACCACTATGGAATATGGTAACCATAGGAGCCTTGCATATTTCGAAAAGAAGCCATTTATTTAAAAATAAGATTACAAGTCACTGTAGGTAAAGTCACCCTTTTGATTAATTCTTTATCGATCAAAAAGAAAAGAAAAGAAGATTAAATAACAATTTAATTAGTAGAGAAATTAAGAGTTAAAAGGCACCTAATTACTTTTGTGCATTTTTTTTCTTCTATAATGTACACTTCTTTTAATTGTTTGTTCTTGAATGAACCACAAACTTGATTAATTAGAGTCAAAAACTAATTAAACAAAAATCATCAATAGATAATAAGAAAAGAAAAAACAAAAACATGGAACTACTAGTTTAATTAAAAGAATTCAGAAGTGTTGTTATGATCTTCATCATCATCACAACCTAAAGAGATTTGAAACAATCCT
Source organism: Papaver atlanticum (assembly GCA_023531105.1). Lineage (NCBI taxonomy): Eukaryota > Viridiplantae > Streptophyta > Magnoliopsida > Ranunculales > Papaveraceae > Papaver > Papaver atlanticum. Next base: position 2,144,787 of record JAJJMB010000061.1, read on the forward strand.
CCTTCCTCTTGACCTTGAGGAACAATACTCTCATCAAATAACCAATTCTCAATGACTGAGAATGGTACTGCTTCACTTTCAGATTTCATGACCAACTGATCTTTACGTTTTTCATCATCTTGGAAATACAGATCAGTACTAGTTTGATCATCAACTGTAGAAGACATTGACTGAGAAGTAGTGATAGAGTTGGAAGAAGAATCAAACCCAAAAATAAATTGATCAATTGCTTCTGGTTTTGAGGTACTGCCTTCGACATCACTGCTAGAAGTTGTAGATTCAGTTTTAGTAGTTTTAGTTCCAACCCCAATATTTGATGATGATGAATTAGTAATAGTAGCCGTAGAAGCAGACTTTGGAGAATTCTTCATCCAACCTTGAAGTAATCTTGAGATATTTTCAGTACTAGATGCATATGTAGCAGTAGAAGTAGTAGCTGCTGGTGGTGGTGGCGGATTTGCTTTGACAAAATAAGAATCAGAGAATGAAATCTGTGATGAAGAACTGAATGATGTAGGGATTGTTAAAGACTTGTCATCAAGAGATAATGCATCACTTAAGGCTTTCTTGGCTGTGTGCATGTCAGTTTGGAGTCTTCTTTCCCACTGTCCTTTAGGAATTGCTGATTGTTGATCAAGATTAGAGAACCCATCATTTCCAAGACCTGATTCAAGTTTCCTTAGCTTCTTTCTCAAATGGGTATTCCAGTAATTCTTGATATCATTATCTGTTCTTTGTGGAAGATATGATGCTATTGCTGCCCATCTGTATACAACACCAATTAAAACACCATTAGCATCTGCATTTCTAGAGAGAAAGCGAGAGACAGAGATCATGAATATACATACCTGTTACCCAAAAGAGCTTGAAGATGAATAATCATCTTTTCTTCATGATCAGTGAAATTACCACGTCTGATCCCTGGCCTTAGGTAATTAGTCCATCTGAGCCTGCAACTCTTACTGCATCTTAACAACCCTAAAAGAACATCAAAGAAGAACACAGTGTTGAGTAAATTTAGCTAATTAAAATTAATAAAATACTCTTAAGAAAATTATTTAAAATGAAATAGAAAATTAGTAGTAGTGCAGAATAATCATGAATCCCAATGAGAATGTAGGACTAAAACCCTAATTGTTTTTTATATGATCACAAAACCCATTGAAGAATTAAAATGAAAATAAGCAATGTATGTAATACCTGTATGTGTGGGAACAGCTCTCCAATTCCCAGGACCGTGTTCTTGAATGTAAGAAACTAGAGCTATGTCTTCTTCAGGAGTCCATGGACCTTTCTTCACTCCTGTTTTGTCACAGCATGGTGGTCTACCCATTTTCAAAATCTTTCTCTCTTAATCTCAGACAATCTAACTAACTAACCAGTGTTGAAGCTAGAACACAACACTGCCGGACTCTTCTCTCTCCAGAGCTTCTTATTATTTGAAGAAGAAATGAGCAAGCGTCCAATGCTATTGTTTCTCGGTCATATGTATATATAGAAGAGGACTACTGGGTCTAGTACCATTGACCATCCAAGAAAAAGAGTGAAATACAGAGAAGGATTGGGTGGATCGAGAGTCAAAAAGATGAAATGAAAAGCATTTACTATTTAAGTTTTGCAGAAAAAAAGTCAGCCGTATCAATGCTTATTCTGCTGCAATTCACATTTCACAATAACGCGTGGCATTCAATGTACCAATAGGCAATAGTAATCCAAAATCATGCTGCATGCTTAATAAATAATCCTTCCAAAAACCCACTACAGCTGCTAGTTGTATCTACTTATCTTGTCAAGTAGCCATTAAGTTTAATCTTAGAGCTTTTCGTGTCTACCATCAAGTCTGAAAAGGCAGTGGAGTATAATTCGAGATTGCATTGAGGCTAAACACCAAGTAGAAGACTAATTTCTTATGAAAGCTGCTCAACTCTCTGAAACAAGGATCATTACATAACCAGATGAAAAAAAATGAGATCCCCATTTTTAGTGGGACTGAGGAAACATATATATTCGGACTTTCTAAAATCAGTCGACAATCCATATTATAGCTAACGTGCATATTTTTAATAACTGAAGTATAAACACTGCCGTTTTTCCGGCTACACTCTTATTTGCTAGGCTATAAGGTCATATGGCATTCACTCATAAGATTCACACATGTCCCATCATATTTTCAAGTACATTAGCTCTTGCAGTTGTGAATAAATAAAGTACAATATTATGTTGGAAACAAGAAAAAAATCAAAAAAGAAAAAGAAAAAATGGGACTTAAAACTTGACGAATAAAGTAAGAAAAACTGTTAATTTCATATTGGGAAAATAAAACATCCCAAAATAGACGAAAAAGTGGGATCCTAGTATAATAAAGAATCCAAATGCAAAAGAACAAGTTATCCAACGCGTAATGGTTACTCGATGACCAACGTGTAACCTTTACACGTGATGGAAAGTAAGCCCCGTCGAGGAAAATTATTTAGCAAAAGTTTGGAGGTCAACCGGAGGCCTTGTTTCCTGATTCTCCTAATAATCCTGTTGGTCATAACCTGTGGGCAAGATTTAAAATATAGAGATTTAGTTAACGCGGATACTTCTCTGCAAATAAAGGATGGTACAAGTATAAACTTTTGGAGAGATTCTTGCGGCGGTATTTAACCACTTCAACTTTGTTTTCCTTTTCTTTGTAAGCTTTAAAGATTTCTTTATAAGCTTCAAAGAACAAATCTGCAATATTCAAGGAGTTGATTTCCGATTAAATTTTTTGGAGTTTAGACTTTAGTAGAAACCTGGAAAAAGTCGAGTTAGGTAGGATAAACTAAGTTGTTGCGGTCTCTTAGAAATCCTGCAGATTATCACTAATGGGGCAGATCAAAGAACGTGGAAGTGTGGTATGGAATTCTCAGTTGCAAATATGTATAGTGAATCTAGACATACATGGTAGTTTTCTACGATTTCTCACAACGACTTCAGAATTCTAAAGTTCTATTAAAAGTTTCTTTTTTGGTTAGAAGTTTTTGTTTTCAAGGTGCACCAACTCTTAATTACTTGCTAAGAGCTGATAAAGCAATCTACTAACTGCTTAATATGTCAGTCTGATGTTGATACCAATAGTCATCTTTGTATGAATTATAATCTCATTTATCAGGTATGGTCTTATTTCTTAAAGGGTTTTGCTATTACTTGGATGCATGCTTATAGTGTTAGAACTTCTTTATGGGAATGGGGAAGTAACAAGAGCATTTTTTTTTTGTTGGGTGGAATATCTTGAAGGAAAGGAATGACATTTGTTGCAATAAAAAGGGTATATATGAACATTAAACATACAAGTTTGGGGGGTTGAGTTGCACGTCGGCAATAAAAAAAAATTACTACTAAGGGCGTTGCATCTAATGTTATACTTTGTCATCCGATACTTAGATTCATTATTTTTATGATGTTCTTATGAATTAATTTATTTTAACACCCTCTAAGCAACATGTAAAAGTATAAGTTCTTTCGATTTTACTTTCAAATTATATCTAACTTTTGTAAGAGACATAAATATATTGAAAAGTAGAAAAAAAAATTCAATTGTTATTTGTGCTCTTTGTGCAAATAATATATAGAGCTTTTAAAGGACGATTCATGTGATACATTGTAAAAAAATTATTTTACCATGCCGGGTCGCCTGAAAAACTCGCCGCGCCACTATAAGAAAAGTGTATGGCGACCGAGTCTCCAACGAGCGGTAAAAATTATACTGCCAACGATAGATATTCGACCGCTGGTGATAGTGTCTATGTCACTCGGTATAGTTTTTATAGTCCATGGTCAGTTCTCTACCGCTTATAAATAAACACTCCTCTCCTCGTTTGTTTTACACCTCTTCCTTTATACATGTCTTTCTCAACCTTCTCCAAAGAACAAATTTATTAAACCTACTTCAAATTTCTTGGTGTAGTAATTTCATTTCCAAAATTATTAAAAAGGAATTAAGATTAAAAAGAAACCGAAAGCAAAAGGGATCAAGCAGCACCCCAATGAGTAGATTAAACTGGAATGTGAATAAAGATCATGAGTACGCAAATGTTACACAACTAGCTAGTCTTGGTGTACTCTCTGTTCATGTACAGCCATCCAGAATGAGTTAATTTAGTCAAACTAAGAGGTAAGTTGTCTGAGGTCAGTGAGGTGTATGAGCTCCTTCCTTAAGTTGTTAAAGATAAAGTCCAAAGATATCCTTGGTGCCGTTTATATTTTATGAAATCAAAAAGACATAGGATTCAAATTATATTTGAACGTGACTGCAAATATGTTCTTTTTCAATGATTTTCAATACGGTAAGTTTGTGTCTTCTCCAATTCAATTTTTGGTTTCTTTTAGATTTAATTTATGAATACGTTAAATATAGTTCATACAAACTTTAATATGAACATGTTGTTTATAGGATTTACACTGCTAGATTTATATATATTGACGCGAATACCATGTGGCACATATATAGACTTCTATTTAATTAATTTAAGTGGTAGCCGGAAAGAAAATGGTGATAACTACTTCATTTATACTCAAATGATATAGAAGCACCCTCAGATTACATAAAAGTAAAAGCCAAAGAAATAAGAGTGTCTGGGTTGAAGAGTTTTTTAAGACGTTATTCTAAGAAAATGGAAGAGAACTGGGAAGCAAATAGAGATTACTTGTTTTGGGAGTATTACGATGATCTTGAACATATTTTTGTGTTATACGCACTAGGAAAAATTCTAATATTCTAGGAAAACTGAAGTGAACAGGGAACCGAAAAGAGATTACTTGTTCCCTGAGCAATATGACGAACTTAATAGTATCTTTGTGTTATGTACTAGGCCAAATCATTTCCCAAATGCTATCTCAATGACATTACTTGGTTTAAACCATTAGAAAATTTGGTGTGAGCACCAAAATGTAACAAGGGATTTGTAATTTTAGCTAAACTTTATGTAACCCCCGGTGATGCTCATGTTCCAAAGAAAGGATGAGAAAACTTTGGAGAGTGTTGAAGGTAAGAACCATGTTTTATTCCCATTGTTTTATTTATTATCAATTTAATTATAAAACAACAATGTTATTATTTTCAGTATTGGTGGTATACTAAATTTGGTATTTTTAAACCTGAACTTCACAATAAAAACGTTATTTTCCCAGTCATGTATAAGTATAATGCCAATAACTGGAAGCCTGGTCAGATTGATGATGGCTAAATGTTTATGTGGTTAATAAGATGGAATAACTGAGTAGAACAAGTGGAGACTTATTTTCCATGCCATATCATTCAACTGGCGACTTGGGAAGTATGGTAGCCCATAATATGCTACAGTTTAGCAGTAAGTGGGTTGCGTTATACGGTCCTGTTTCTAGACATGGTGTTTGGTACTACGGAGAAAGACACCTTTTACAACTACAAAACAGGAAGGTAAAAGGTGTGAACCGCTTTCCAAGCAGGGTGATATCTCAGGATAATTTGTTGTAGTTGATAAGGAATGGTAAACTTTGGGAAGAAGCTGATGATTTGATGCAGGTGCCTCAAGATGACATTGATTATCATAATTAGTTTAACAAGGTTTGTAAGCCAAATATTGTCGTGCAACCACAAAACTTGGTTAATATAGATTTGCCAGCACTAGGTTGGATTCCACAAGGTGATGATTATTTTCCTTCCCAACCTCCACTAACAGGCGCCACATATATGTATACCTAGTTGTCAAATGGCTTCATTGTCAGTTATGCCACGATTTTCTTGGGATGTGAAAACTATATCTTCAGAAGGAGAGATTATTACTATTCTAATTAGTTTTAAAGGTACGCAACACACTTATCCATATTACGAGATACAACCTACATCGGAGCAGTATTAAAATGAGTCGTACAAATATAGTAATATTCTACATGGATTTTAGATATTTCACTTGGAGCAGATGTTGAAACATGGGATATCATGAAGCTTGAAAGGCCTGTCACTCTAGCGGGTTCAATTCATGATAGCATAGGTTCAAGTCATGATGGCATAGGTTCAAGTCGTGGCGGCATAGGTTAAACTCACGGTGTTGTAGGTTCAAGAAAGGAGGTCAGAGGTTCCAACCCTAAAGTTGGAAATCAGAGGAGTCGTGGAAATCAAACAAGTATTTTCTATTCCAAATATAGTGCAGGAGACTCAACTAGCACCAGGTAATTGAGGCATTGACATGGAATTAAGTGAGGTACAGATTCCTCGTAGTTTCTTGAACATGCAAGCAGCTCAGATACAAATCCATGGTGGTGTCTTGAACATTGAAGCACTTAGGAAAATTACTCTTTACACCCCAATTTCCACAACCTCATCAACATTTCAACCATTTGTACCATTTCAATGTTTTGGAGATTATTTTTATGCTACTCATCCACCATGCAAGACTCAACCCAGTGAATTCTCTGCTATGTTGGGCACCCCTGTTGATCTTGAAAACTTAGGGGCATGGATCTTTGGAGGTCAGGAAAATGAAAACAGTATTATGATGGATGTGATCTAATATGAATATTTTGATATAATTGTTCTTTATTTTTATTAATAAAAATTATTAAAAGTTTAAATTATAATATCTCGATTCGGTAGGTAGGGTTCTCTGATTAGAATATAGGTTATGGTTGTCCTTTCCTAACACCGAGGTATTTTCAACACAATTGGCTCCAGAGTTGGCAGGAAACTCTGCAGTTAAGCATGCTCGGACGAGAGTAATTTAAGGATGGGTGACCTCCTGGGAAGTTGTTGCTGGATGACCGCAGCGGTGCTTGTTTAAAACCTCATACTACCTCATACTTTCGGATTACCGCAGTGGCTAAGTGAAGGGTCGGGCAATTACAAATGGTATCAGAGCCAACCATGGGCCACCTGTCGAGGGTGGAAGAGTACGCTGGACGAATTGGGTCAGGTACTGGTCTCATGAGGGGTAGGAAATATCGGTCTTATATATATATATATATATAGGTAGTGAAAGTACTCTAAGTAGAAAAATAACAGGTACTCTATTTTGGAGACTCGAGTTATTTCTGCTTGAGTAAAAAACCAATTTCCCGAGGCAAGGTGCGAGACGTCAAATGATTGGTTATCAAGATTCTGAGAATTAACTATGCTACCTCGTTAAAAATTGATTGATTTTCTTAGTCAATAACTTATTTATAATTAGAATTAAAATGTATCGGTATACCTAGTCAGTATCTTCTTCAAAATTAATAATTAAGGTTTCTAAATCTAAACTCAAGGATCTCTAGATCTCAGTGTCGACTTTAAGAGCATTGATTCTCCATTCTCATTCAAACCCACAAATCTTGGTAAAACTAAGTGCCTTATAGACTTATCATTGTTAGAGCATTGCTCGGTCAAACTCACAAGTGTTGCTATCTCAAGCTTGTTGTCAAATTTAGTTGAGCAAAACTTTATCTTGATTTCTAGTCTACATTTATTCAAGTCTCGGATTATGATAGAAGTGTAAGTTTGTGAACTATTATCGTGTAAAGAACTATATTGTGTATGAAATTATGTTTGAAGTTTGCTTTGAGTTACAGAATAAATTTGTGCAACCAGAGTGCACCATATGATTTAACATAAAACCACGGTTATGTAGTTCTGAAGCCGACAAGCTTAATTTATCACAAGAACAAATTAGTTCTTTAACTGTCAAAACAGTTTGTGAACTAAAAAGTCATCTCGTAACTTTAGAGTTTTTATATTGACAAGTTCGCGAACGATGCAAAAAAGTTTGTGTACTTGAAAATAAAATAAAAATGTATATAGGAAACATCAAAAATAAACTAGTTCGCGAACTTAATTAGCAAATTAGTTCGTGCACGCTGAAATAAATACTAACCAGTACTATCTTAAAACAACCAATTCACGAACTGAGCAAATCAGTTTGTGTACGTGAGTTAATTGAGATATTAAAAATCAAGTTTGTGTACTTTAAAAACTTACTTGAATACTCCTTGTAGCTTGCAATCTTCTTTGCAATGTTCATCATAATACTAAAGTCATGGACATGTATCAGTAGATAAAATGGTAGATAATATGAGTAAATAGGATAGTCAGTCTTCACATACCTTTGTTGATGAAGTTTTTATTGATGCCGTCTTCAGTTCTTCAAGGTCGACCGGTGAATTCTGATACTTACCTATCAAGACATAGTTTTGTTCAACTAAAATTTACAACAAGCTTGACATACCAAAACTTGTGAGTCTGACCGAGCGATGCTCTAATGTAATTATATACTTAAAAGAACCATTGACATGAATTTTTTTTATTTCTCCAAAGACATAAAAAAGACTGCTAAAAAAGTGCAATTTAAAAGTTGTTAATTATAAAGGAACGATAATCCTTTCTCCCATGAGAGTAATCAGGGGGAGACATGACTGACTTATTTACTAATTCATTACCTATATTCATTTTCTAAAAGTACATGACTAAATGAACTGTCTGGAAAGTCCTCTCACTCTCAACGAAATCAGGAGAAGATGCCAACATAAGGGGGGGATCCAAGGATATGATGTCAACATATTTTACTTCGAAATGTGAAGTTGTGTTGTACTCTTTTTCCCTCCAATCGAGATTAATTTTCCCACAGGATTTTTGTTACTTGACAAGGTTTTTAACGAGAATACTACACCACGTATCATTAAATGGTAAAGACTTGAAATCGCATTGATATTGCTGAATTATATCGGAATCAAATAAATTAAACACGATATTTTGTCAAGCAAAACCACTTCCAGTATCAGCATTATGACCCAAAGATTGCATCGCAACAATTTTTAACACGAGTCAACTAATAGTACTAATACTATTATTATTTTGTATCGATATGGGTTTTCATCAATCACATATAAAAATAGAAAAGATGTTATGTAAGGTTTTTGGCAAAGGCATACTACTGGACTTATCGTGTTATACTCTTTTCCCTTCATCAGGATTTTATCCCATTGGGTTTTCCCTTTGTCAAGGTTTTAACGAGACAACTGTGAATCCAACTATATTCTAGGTTTTCTTAATATTGTACTATGTTTTCTCAGTCAGGCTTTGTCCCTTTGGGTTTTCCTGGCGAGGTTTTACTGAGGTAATTGACATAGACACATTGGTCATAAAGGAGGGAACTCCAGGTGAAGCAATATGTTTGAACTATGTTCGAAACACTATAGGTGAAGCACTAATATTGGACCGCACAAGGGAGAGTATTGTTGGACATGAGACCATGTATATGCCACCCATATAGATGTAACCAGGGTTTACCTCAAAAATTATATATATAGAGGCTTAACCCTATGTAATATATGTAACTTATCTCTTATAAATAAGGGTTCTCCTTCTTTTGTTCTTCCGTATTTTAGTTATACTACAACAATAGCTCAATATGTATTTAATAATAACGACATTGGTGTTTTTATTTTTAGAATCTTTAGTTGATGATCTTCAGTTATTATGCAACGTGGTAGTAGAAGCAGGTAATGATCCTGTAATGGATGCAAAGGCCGTGTAGTATGACGGAAAAAAAACTTACTATGTTAAACTAACTTAGTCTAAAAAGGGTATTAATGTTATTTATAGAAGACACCTATCATATAGTCATCCATTCATACGGATGAAGATGATGTTAAATATAAAAAAAAATAGGATCACTGCTCCAACATTTATGAACGACGAATAAATGTACGGGGAGGTAAAATCTATGGAGAATTTATAGGAAACTGGAGTAAAGGAAACTGAAATGGAATTCATGTAGACTTCATATGGAAGAGGTAAAAAAATTAAGAGAATCGGGATAACATTAAAGTGGGTCTGTCATATGACACAAACAATGAACAACTTATTGAAAAATATAACATATGGAGCGATGCCTTAGGTTTTGGCTGTATAATTCTGTCTAGCATTATATAGATTTCATGCACGCCAAAAAGAATATTGGTGAGAGTCTTATTGGAACATTGATATACATATAATTAAGTGAAGTCAAAAGATAACATGCTAGAAGAAATTTGGTGCAATTTGGGATAAAACCAGAATTGGAACATAAGACAGATAGCAAAGGAACAGTACTTCTTGCAGTATGTTATACATTAACCAAGCGGGAAAAGGGTAAGTTCTGTGAAACATTATCCAAGTTAAGGGTACCAGAGTGGTATCATTCAAAATTTCCCATCCCACTAAGCCGAAAATATTTGTCAGATGGTCGGACTTATAAATCAAATGAATACCACCTATTAATGCTATAATTTTTTCCTATTCCAATATGAATCCATTATGTTGAATCCTCAAGTTACAATACTATCGGGGAAAAAAAATTCAAGTCAATATCTAGCAAAGAAATCAACGGGGAAAAGTTAGATAAATGGTAATAATATCTAGTTTGAAGTAAGGTTGGTTTTTAACGACTAGGTAGTAGTCCAAAGTGTTAGAGCACTGCTCGGTCGATCTCGCAAGCGGTGCTATCTCAAGCTTGTTTGTCAAGTTTAGTTGTCCAAATTATAAATCTTGATTCCTAGTCTACTTATAGCTATGTCTCGGATTAGGATAGAATGTGTAGTTGAGCTTTAGATTTCACGGCGTTCATCGATTGAAGGCGAAGAACTACTAAGGGGAGCTTGTGGAACTTCATAAAAAAAAGGTATGAACTCATCTATTACTCAGAAGTTTATTTCTATTTTATCTCATATTGAGACAAAAGTCGTATAGCTATATAGACTTTACTTTATGCACATTTGATATTTCGAGCTGAGTTTAACTCGCTTACATATTTCTCGAAATATGTGTTGGTAAGCTTCCGCTTTAACCAAGTTCATCTTTATTCTTGACGAAAGTCAAAAGATGATCATGTGAAAATCGCCTGGTAACATCTTACATGATTTGTGTGAGACAGTCATTTGATGTAGACTAGGAATGTTTCGTATTAATCTATTGATCACTTGAAAATTGCTTTGAAGCTAATAGTTTGTGTGAGACAGCTATTCTCGTCTTCTAAGAATGTTTCAGTGATTAAAATGGAGTTTAAAACGATTAACCATTGATTGGATATAGCACAGTATGCGTACTTGTATGCTAACTGTTTCAAGTTATTCCAAGTCCGGGAACCATAATATGCATATCCGTATGCGTACTGGTTTAACAGTTGAAGTCCGGGAACTTAGTATGCATACCCGTATGCGTACTGGCTTAACATTTCGAGTCCGGTAATTAAGTATGTGTACCCGTTTGCATACTAATTCAACTTAGTTCGGTCGTGAACGACAGTATGCATACCCGTTCGCATACTGGCGGACAAACCAAGTCCGGAACTCTAAGTATGCGTACCCATTTGCATACTTGAGTGGGTTAAGTTCTAAAATCGGTTTATTCGTGAACAAATACATTTACATAATAAGGAATGCAATCTTTGCAAACCATGGCTAAAATGTTCATGAATTGATTCAAATGAATCAAAAATCGATTTTTCTTCAATTGTGTCTTGTATACTTCTATGAGAATATAAACAATTGAACAACTCTATAACTAGTTTCATTTGAGTCATTTGAACTAGTTGTGATTAAGATGAACAAGGTTGATATGAAAGTTTTCATACGGTTAACTATTGTTGACCCAACTAAGTGTACACGTTTAGGTTCGGTTACCCATATTTAAATATAGATACATTTCATTTGTGCGTAACAAGCTAAGTTCGATCTAAAGGTTGAAAGATACTAGCTTGAATCTAATCAGGTTTTCAACTAACGGGGAATATTTAACGCTTTTTTACCAAGGTAACATTGATTGCAAACCCTGTTTTTAAGACTATATAAGGGAGAACTCTAGCAACTGGGAAACATAATCCCCACACCTCATGTGTGATACTAGTTGCGACTAGAGTCGATTCTCCTTTAACCTAGGTTTTTCTAAAACCATTATAGTTTAATGACTTAAAGACTTCATTGGGATTATGAAGCCATACAAAACTATTTTCTCTGTAGTTGCGTGTTCTGATCTTACTTTGTTCTATCATATTGAGTACTATCTTCTCTTAGATTTGCTCGAGATTAAATCTCTGATAGGTAAGATAAAAAGTAGTCACAAACATCTTCGTCTCATCGTTTGTGATTCCACAATATCTTGTTCCGCTTCCTTTCGGTTAAGATCATTGTGAGATGATTGATATTACTAGGCTGTTCTTCGGGAATATAAGTCTGGTGTATCAATTGGTTCCTGTTCACCTTGATTTATCAAAAGATGAAACAAAAATAATAGGTATTTCTGCGAGAGACGGATTTATATATTCAATAGACTTTTCAGTGTGATGCAGATTTGTTTATCAAGTCTTCGACTTTGGGTCGTAGCAACTCTTAGTTGTGGGTGAGATCAACTAAGGGAATCAAGTGTGTAGAGTCCTGCTGGGATTCAGAGGCGTAAGGAACGCGACTGTACCTTAATCAGTGTGATATTGGTTATGGCTCAACTACATTCCAGTCCGAAGTTAACTTGTAGTAGGCTAGAGTCTGCAGCAATTTTACACAGTGTGGTGTTAAAATCTGGACTAGGTCCCGGGGTTTTTCTGCATTTGCTGTTTCCTCGTTTACAAAATTTCCGGTGTCTGTGTTATTTCTTTTCTACATTATATTGGTTTATATAATTTAAATATCACAGGTTGTGCGTAGTTCAATTAATTAGATAATCCAACCTTTGGTTGTTGATATAAATTGATTGACACTTGAAAATTGGTCTTTGGTACCTTTCAAGTTTTTTCTCATAATAATCAGGCTCACGGATTTCAATCTGTTTAATTTGCTGATTACATTATGAAACAGAGATATAACTCTTGGATGTATTTTCCTTGATTGAGTCTGACTGTCTAGTTGATTATCTTTGAAATATATTGGGGTTAGTCCATACAGATTTCTGAAACGAAATATTGGGTGTGGTTGTTAGACCCCCGCTTTATCAACTGGTACTAGAGCAGGCAAACACGTTTAAGACCTCATAAGTCCGTGTTTGTAGTAATCTGACTCTATGTACAGTTGTGTTATCTCTAATAAACGCATTACGAGAAACAAAAGTTATGCTTCTATAAAATCTATTAAATAGAAAGATTTGTCAATCTCGAATATAGATGAACATTGTGTTCCAACCAAACAGACAAGAATTGATAAGTGTTACCCTGATTACTTTACCGACGAGTCTGACTCTAATGTAGAAAGGGAAGCAGCCAAAGAGAGTGCAGTGATTCTAAAACTTGTTAGAATCCAGGCTGATAAAATCAATCGGTTAAAACACAATGTCAATGCGCTTATTGGCATGGTAAATGATCGCGACTCTAAATTAAAGGTTATTCGCAAGGAAAACGTCGTGGTCTATTCCTCACGAACCTTACTCCAGGCAAAACTCAAAGAGGATGCCTTGAAAATTGAACATCTTTTGAGTAAACTCTCTATTCAATGATGTTCTAAAGATTCCACTATACCAATCGCTTCTGACCTAACTGTAAATTCAGTTCCAGAAGCTAATTCGCAATCCCTTCTGATTAGAAAAGATGTGCTTGTATCTTCCTCTAATCAAGGAAACTTCACATCGCTCGGAAGGAAAAAGTCTTCTAACGATGTTTCTAATGCTACACACTCTAATCACTCCGTTATCATAAAGTACGTCTTTTTTGTGATTGATAGACGCATTTATGTGTCTATTTTCATCTCTATTGTGTATATTGTTAGTACCCATTTTTGTACTTATTTTGGTATTTTATCTCTTTGTAGGTGTT
>JAJJMB010000061.1:2158547-2245312 GCA_023531105.1 Papaver atlanticum
TTATAATCTTGACCAAAACATTATTTTGATTTTTCTAGTTTTCTTAACTAAGTCTAAAAATTATTCTTCACAAGTCCGAGTTGAACGAATCTTATTACCACTTTTTCTACAACAATTAAAATCACATCAGTGATTCAAAAGGATATGTTCAACGGAAGATTAAACTAAAGATGAATGACAATTACTTTGGTCGACTTCAGCATACCTTAGATTTAATACTCAAAGGTGAAACTGACATTCGGATGTATAAACCTATCGGTTTTAGTACTCGCCCCGTGAATTCTTCCAGGAATGTCAGTTCAATATGCTCATCAAAAGTTCGAACCAATTGTAATATTAATATAAATCGGTCAAGGAGATTTCAGAAAAGTCTTTCTCAATCTAAGATGAAAGATGATGTTCGGGTTTTGAGAAAGGTATCAGAGTGTGAAAACAACAATGGAGATATGAAGGACAACCTTAATCTGATAATTGAAAGATACAAGGATCTTATCAAGAGGCTGTCCAAATGCTCCAACCAAACTTCTTCTGGTAAGGATTCAAACTTAGTCTCATACTTTGATGATAGTAAGTTTTATGATACTTTTTCACATCAAAAAGAGTTTCCTCCAAAAATTAGAAGGAAAAAGAGGATTAACCATGAACAAAATTCATTTGACGAGCTTAAGGCTCATACTTGTGTTAATTAATCACAAGGGTTGAATTCTTACTCATGAAAAATCCTGTTGAGTAAGATATGCTAATAACTAGGTATACTTTTGGCTATATGCTTTGTGATTAGTTGAGCTATTTTCTTATCGTTCATAGCTAAACTATTGTATACAGATAGCTTTGCCTAAGTATTGTTTTGTTTCTCGAATCACTTCGATCGTTTTCCTTTTTGAAAAGTTTTTTAATCGGGTTGTCTGCTACTCTTGTATTCTAAATTTTCCTCTTGTGAGAATATAAATTTATTGAGCCAAAAAATAAAATAAAATGTGAAAGTAAATTTTTCACGTAGCAAAATTTTGCTGTATTCTTTTTGTAAAGAGGTACTTTACAGGTTTTTTTTCTAAGTTTTTGTTTTTAGGGACCATGTTGGTTTTCGTACGGGTAACTACATTGACTTGTCGCGAACCAATTTTTAGAAACCCTAAAGTTTTTCCCTAAGAAACAATTTAAATACCAATCCTATTAAGTCATGTACACGTACTCTAGGTTACTCTTTCGTGTCAAGAATGTCATCTCCTTCTCGCACCTGTGATTTTGCAAAAGGTTTTCTTGACAAAGGTATTGGTTTCGGGTCCAAAGGGAAGAAGAGAAAAACCCTAGTAGAAGTTGATGATATCAAGTATCAAAATCCTGATGATTATTCTGATATCTCATGCTACTATGCTTATACTCATCAAGATGTTGAGAATGATGAGATGGTTTCGGCCCAAATGGTTCACGATTTTATTAAATACTTTGAGGAAGCAAAATTGCAGCTCGTTGATACTATGAAGGGTCTCGATGTGTTAAGAGTTGAGTTGAAAAAGGTTAACTCTGACCTTGTACTCATGAAGACACATGTTAAAGATCATCTCAATGAGTATATCTTCTCTGAAGAAGCAGTCGATATTGTCAATCACAAGCTCAAAGGTCTCAAGACTCGTGAGGGTTCCAGAAAAACTCTTTGATTTCAGTTCATGATCGGTTTTGATGGTTTAAGAGTCTTTTTGTCTTTAGCTTGTTGGTTTTTATTTTTTCTAGGAAACTTCTTATGAGAATTTATTCTTGTGTCTTAAGAAGGATAACTAGGGTTTGGAATAGCCTATATTGTGATTACACATTGTTATTGCCAACGATTTTAATCTTGCAATGTTTTTAGATTTATTTATTAAAATTCCAAAGTCTATTTGGAAGATGATTTTGCAGTATTAATCTTTATTGGTTTTATATATTGCAAATAATGTTATGGGATATTAGTGTTTGCGACCGTGAACTATGATTGTCCCATATGTGTCAAAAGTTAAGTCTATAATGTCATTATGCAAATATTGATGGAAAATAGAATGAACTTTTGATGTCAAAGATTAAGTCTATTGTGTCATTATGCAAACATTGATGAAAAATAGAATGAATCTTTGAATATTCCGTAGTATTGATCTTTCCCTGATCCACTTCTATGTGAAAGTACTGTATGGCTCTGTAAGTTATCTCTTGTTGAGCATTTCCGATTAAATTAATCATTGAGGTTCCTTTGTGGTTCATTTAATTGAGTTTTTTGGATACAAATTCATGTTTCATGTGATTTGTTAATGTCCAAAGAAATCCTTCTTTTCTTGTAAAAGTAAGGTCGCTCTTGTTGTTCTTTCGGGAATGACATTTTATGGGGGAGAGTTCTTAATTGAACTTGAACTTGGGCTTAATTGCCAAATCTTTGTGAGGAGTGCAGTTGTGGAATATTGTAGGAGTTTTCTTGTATCTTTATAAACTCCTTGATGAATACACTAAGTTTCAACTATGTGAAATCATCGAAACAAAGTTGATATGTTCTCTTTTAGTCATGAAGTATCTCTATGAGAATTTTATTATGATCCCGCTAGTTTTCGTACCTTTGCCAATTTATATTGACAAAAAGGGGGAGAATTATTTTGTATTTCACACTACAAATACATATGGTTTATGGATCATTATGTAAGGGGGAGTGGTCTTCATTGTGAGATGAAGTATTGACTAAGGGGGAGTGATACATATCACCGTAGTATTATTGTCAAAGTTGTGATACAATTGAACTTTGATGATGTGTAATAATACTATGAAACTGTATAACAATAAGAAAACAATCTTGTGAAATTATTGTTATGGCTAAGGATCTTCGACAACTATGATGCTGAGTTGAACACGTTCAGAATCACCGGAGTAGTTAGAAGTGATGAAGATTTCGAGTAATGTTTAAGAACCAAGGAAATCAAGCAGTTTGATGAGAAGCTACAAAGTTTATTTATTTTGTAATCCATATGTATTGATAGTTTTGTCACTAAAATTGACAAAGGGGGAGATTGTTAGAACACTGCTCGGTCGAACTCGCAAGCGTTTCTATCTCAAGCTTGTTTGTCAAGTTTAGTTGTCAAAACTATAAGTCTTGATTTCTAATCTACTTATAGCTATGTCTCGGATTAGGATAGAATGTGTAGTTGAGCTTTAGACTTTACGGCGTTCATCGATTGAAGACGAAGAACTACTAAGGGGAGATTGTGGAACTTCATCAACAAAAGGTATGCGGAGACTTAAACTCATCTATCACTCAGAAGTCTATTTCTATTCTATCTCCTATTGAGACAAAAGTCGTATAGCTATATAGACTTTACTTTATGCACATTTGATATGTCGAGCTGAGTTTAACTCGCTTACATATTTATCGAAATATGTATTGGTAAGCTTTCGCTTTAACCAAATTCATCTTTATTTTTGACGAAAGTCAAAAGATTATCATGTGAAAATCGCCTGGTAACAACATATTACATGATTTGTGTGAGACAGTCATTTGATGTAGACTCGGAATGTTTTGTATTGATCTATTGATCACTTCAAAATTGCTTTGAAGTTAATAGTTTATGTGAGACATCTATTCTCATCTTTTAAGAATGTTTCAATGATTAAAATGGAGTTTAGAACGATTAACCATTGATTGGATATAACACAGTATGCGTACTTGTATGCTAACTGTTGCAAGTTATTCCAAGTCCGGGAACCATAGTATGCATACCCGTATGCGTACTGGTTTAACAGTTGAAATCCGGGAACTTAGTATGCATACCCGTATGCGTACTGGCTTAATAGTTCAAGCCCGGGAATTTAGTATGCACACCCGTTTGCATACTAATTAAACTGAGTTCGGTCGTGAACGACAGTATGCGTACCCGTTCGCATACTGGCGGACAAACCAAGTCCGGAACTCTAAATATGCGTACCCGTTTGCATACTTGAGTGGGTTAAGTTCTAAAATCGGTTTATTCGTGAACAAATACATTTATATAATAAGGAACGCAATCTTTGCAAACCATGGCTATAGTGTTCATGAATTGATTCGAGTGAATCAAAAACCGATTTTTCTTCAATTGTGTCTTGTATACTTCTATGAGAATATAAACAATTGAACAACTCTATAACTAGTTTCCTTTGAGTCATTTTAACTAGTTGTGATTAAGATGAACAAGGTTGATATGAAAGTGTTCATATGGCTAACTTCGGTTAACTATTGTTGAGCCAACTACATGTACACGTTTAGGTACGGTTACCCATATCTAAATATAGGTACATTTCATTTGTGTGTAACAAGCTAAGTTTGATCTAACGGTTGAAAGATATTAGCTTGAAACTTATCAGGTTTTCATTTAATGGTTAATATTGAATGCTTTTTACCAAGGTAACATTGATTGCAAACCCTGATTTGAAGACTATATAAGGGAGAACTCTAGCAATCCCGTGTGATACTAGTTGCGACTAGAGTCGATTCTTCTTTAACCTAGGTTTTTCTAAAACCATTATAGGTTAACGACTTAAAGACTTCGTTGGGATTTTGAAGCCAGACCCAACTATTTTCTCTGTAGTTGCGTGTTCTGATATTACTTTGTTCTATCGTATTGAGTACTATCTTCTCTAAGATTTACTCGAGATTCAATCTCCGAAAGGTAAGATAAAAAGTAGTCACAAACATCTTCGTCTCATCATTTGTGATTCCACAATATCTTGTTCCGCTTCTATACGGTTAAGATTATTGTGAGGTGATTGATATTACTAGGCTGTTCTTCTGGAATATAAGTCCGGTATATCAATTGGTTCCTGTTCGCCTTGATTTATCAAAAGACGTAACAAAACTTGTAGGTATTTCTGTGGGAGACAGATTTATCTATTCAATAGACTTTTCTGTGTGAGACAGATTTGTTTATCAAGTCTTCGACTTTGGGTCGTAGCAACTCTTAGTTGTGGGTGAGATCAGCTAAGGGAATCAAGTGCGTAGAGTCCTGCTGGGATTCAGAGGCGTAAGGAACGCGGCAGTACTTTAATCAGTGTGAGATTGATTAGGGCTAAACTACATTCCAGTCTGAAGTTTACTTGTAGTAGGCTAGAGTCTGTAGCGGCTTAATTCAATGTGGTGTTCAAATCTGGACTAGGTCTCGGGGTTTTTTTTGCATTTGTTGTTTCCTCGTTAACAAAATTGTTGGTGTCTGTGTTATTTCTTTTCCGCATTATATTTGTTTATATAATTGAAATATCACAGGTTGTGTGTAGTTCAATTAATTAGATAATCCAATCTTTGGTTGTTGATATAAATTGATTGACACTTGAACATGGGTCTTTGGTACCGTTCAAGTTATTTCTCATGATAATCAGGCTCACGGATTTCAATCTGTTTGATTTACTTATTACATTGAGAAACAGAGATATAACTCTTGGATGTATTTTCCTTGATTGAGTCTGACTGTCTAGTCTATTCTCTTGGAAATATATTGGAGTTAGTCCATACAGATTGACGAAACGAAATATTGGGTGTGGTTGTTAGACCCCAGCTTTATCACAAAGTGATGGGTTATTATTGTCAGAGCATTGCTTGGTTGAACCCACTGGCGTTGGTATGTCAAGGCAGTTGTCAAATTTAGATGCCAAAACATATTCTTGATTTAGTCTACTAAAGTCAGTTTCAGATTAGATTAACTTTAGCTTATAGAATAAATAATCAAAAGTATCCTTGAAGACTGAAGATTATGGACTAAAAGAAGACATCTATGAAAACTTTTTGAAGGTTAGTACCAAATGCTTTATTTTCTTGTTTATTATACCTCTCCATCTATCTAAACAAAGTTCTCACGCTTTGGAACAACTGATCTGATGGTTAATATAAATTTGTATTTGTACCCAAGGAAATTCGAGCCTAAGATTTTAGTGAGAATGGCCTTTGACCCTAATGATATCATCATGTTGTATTGAACGAAAAAGTGAACCTCAAAGTTAGTTGGAGGTTTTTAAGTCACCGCCTTAGGACATTTTGTATAGTAGGTAAAACCCATGAGTTAATTATGAATTGTATATCCACAACATCTTTTTGTGTTATTGCCAATGGTCAAGTTGAAGGGCATTTTAATAGTGGTAGGGGGTTACTTCAAGGATGCCCTTTATCTCAGTATCTGTTTATTCTGTGTTTGCAAGGTCTATCTTGGTTGATGAGGACCATGGAGATCAATGCTTTGTATATTGGATATAATACATGCAAATATTCCCATGTCGTCTCTCACCTTATGTTCACGGATGATCTCCTACAGTTTGGCACATTGGATAACCAAACAGTGAAAACTTTTATGGATGTACTTACTATTTATGCTGCTTGGTCCGGTCAAAGTCAAAATATGAGCAAGTTTGCTATGTTATTTAGTAAAGGAGTTGAACTTTTTTTTTTATAATAAGGGACCTTAAAAACGCCACATGGAGGAACTACAATCACTCTGCTATCTAATGAAGCCATGTCAGCATTATTAGACATGTCATCGCCATGTCACTGCACACCCTTTTATAATAGGCCAGAATGAACCGTTACCTACCACACTGTTTGGAAAAACAAAGAGGAATGAAGACGGAGTCTCTCTTTATAAAACAACGTATAAAATTAATTCGCACTTATGGTCACTTCATACAAACATCAATTCATGGAATCTGCTATGATGAGGATGCCAACATGTAACTCATATCAACTTACAGAAATGAAAAGATTCATTTTGTTGACAAGGATACCAATATTTTAAGAACATGAAAAGACACAAGTCCACACCGTTTCACCAACAAGTAACAACGTTTTGGTTATGAAAGTAAAAACACCATTTCAAATTCAAGGCGCCCTTTACGAGAGTATATAAGTAGGAAAACTCATCGATAGAATGAAATAAAATATTATATAAACAACTTAGTGGAAGGGTACATTAGTAAAATTAAGATATATTATTAAATACATACTATCTCTCTACATAGTAAATTGTATTTTACTTCTACCCATAAAAAAGTACTCCAATCATTAGTACTTAACTTGTGCATGGGTGCACAAGTTAACAAGACCCTATATAAAATAGTGGCGGAGAAATAATGGCAGAGAAAAGGGAATGACAATTGGATTATTGTGCACATGTGCAATTTACCTTAATCGGGTTCTTATCGCTCATAAATTTCAATTTGAGAACTGGCCGGGAATCATCAACCAGGGAAGAACATTCTTTATAAAGAGGTGAACGATACAAAGAAAGGAAAGAGGATTGACTTATTACTCTTTACATTCGATAAAAATTATATCATTCTTTCTTGATATTCTAATGGGGATGATATATATATCTAATTTGTGTGGCTTCACATCTCAACGGTCTATACACTCTAACTTACTATGTGTGCTGTGCAGTACAACCGCAAAACTCCAGAACTTTCACCAATGCCTAGTTATGTTAATAGTGGAATCTCTATATCCGGTTAGTTTCTTTACAAGCAAGTACCAAGATGAAGATCGTAAAGATGCGCATTGCAGTGTAGGAGGAAAGAATGCAAACTTAAGTGTAGGAAAGGTTCATGTCGCAGGCCAGGGATTTTGGTTGTTAAACACATTGTTCAATCTATTCACGCAACTCTTCGAATTCAGTAATTGGATACAAAGACGCAAGGTTTATTACGAAGGGCGGGATTCTGAAGAACATGAAACCGATTATGTAGTGCACGAATACACGTTGGCAACTCGATCCGGTTGGAATAATTCTGAGGTACGTCTATTATCTATTTATTTTATTTTATTTTATTTTATTTATTTTTGATGTAGTGTTGTATTTATGATTCATAATAATATACAAGAAAGAGAAGATGGTTGACGAAGAAATACATTTTGGTAATGTTAAAGAAGACGTGAAAATAAATTTTAGTGACGATGAGAATGGATTTGATAGTTGAGGGGAGCACCTGTGAGGTGAAGGTGAAGTTTGATTAAGAATGTGGAGATATTTGATTACTATGTGATGCCTTAATCGCTGCATTCCGATCAACTAATGTTGATTTATCAAATCTGACAGTGATGAAATAAAAGAGGGTATATAAAAAAAATTGTTGGCCAGTTAAATAAACTTATTGCAAAAATGCAAAATAAAGGGGGGAAAAAAGTTCTCCAGGAACAAGGTTACAAATTCCCAAAGAAAAAATGAGCATTACGAGTTGTATGATGAACAATATAATCTCGGGGACTCACTGCAGCATACGATGAAGAGAGCATATAGCCAAAATTTGATACATAATGGCTTGCACATTCCAATGAGCAGTGCTTTATTATGCTCAATCCATTCAATTCCAGTTATATATAGTTTGTTCATTAAAAAAATGATCAACTATTGTGAGAATATTTAATAAAGTACGTTAATATCCGCGGTCAATCTCTACTGTTTTCCTTTTCTGAAGGTGCACCTTCGAAATTATTGATTAGGACATCTTCACTTATTTTTGATTAGTTTTGTTAAGAAATAATGTTGTCTTTGGTAGTAATAATGTTGTGATAGAAAAGAAAAATACAAGATGGTTGATTCATATGTGATTATTTATGACTAAGCAGATACCAAATAAAGCAATTACTTCAATACAGGAGAAAACAATTGTGCAAATATGAAGTGGAAAATACTTGGTGGTACAGATGAATCAGTTGGGTGCCTAGCCTTGGTTGCCACCAATAGGCAAACTGAAAGAACATTCAACGGTGGTAATCGCTCAGAATAAGGAATAAATGCATGATTGATGTAATATTTTAACTAATGAAATAACTATTTAAAACTAATGATTGATTCTACTTTATGTTAACAGTGGATGAATGAACACCAAATTGGTCTAAAGTTAATAACTAATGAAGTATTGTTTTACGAGAGAAATGGTTAACAAGATGGGATTGAACTCAAATTCACATGGATCATGCCGGTGCGTATCACCGGTTTAGGGGCTTGTAATAATAGAAAGGTTTAAGTGGCCACTTTCTTGGGTGTTCAATAAATTGAAAAAAATGACAAGTATCTAAGGTATTATCTGTTAAAACCAGCTCACCAAAACGCTTTTTTCGATTCCTCACTGATAAGTTTGATAGGAGTTTGGCTAGCTGGAAGGGCATCTTTCTATCTCATGTAGGGAGAACGGCATTAATCAAGAAAGTTTCGGTTAATCCTCCTTACTTCATGGCTACCTCCATTATTCCGAAGAAGATTTCGCAAACTCTCACAAGGACAATGAGGAACTTCTGGTGGGGTCACAACAGGCAGGAAAAAAAATGCAATTTATGAAATAGGAACAAGTGGAATTATCCAAAGACCAAGGAGATCTCGGCATAAGATCTCTCCAGAATTTAAATAAAGCTATGATACCAATGTTGATATGTAAGTTATCCGATGATTTAGATTGCTTATGGGTTCAACTAATGGAGACCAAATATTTAAAAGGCAGTAGCTTCTGGTAAGTAAA
The DNA here is from genome assembly GCA_023531105.1 of Papaver atlanticum. Lineage (NCBI taxonomy): Eukaryota > Viridiplantae > Streptophyta > Magnoliopsida > Ranunculales > Papaveraceae > Papaver > Papaver atlanticum. The sequence goes on from JAJJMB010000061.1 coordinate 2,168,025, forward strand.
AAAGATTTCCAATTGTTCTTCCACCTGGTGTGCAATGCTTAGATGTGGAGAAGATATGAAGGATGGATGTTGTTCGTAAGTTGATGATGGCAACAAAATCAAAATATGGGATGATCCTTAGATACCCAACATGCTAAAGAAAGCTCCTGAAAGAACATTTGAAGTGCATGGTGATATCAAGAAGGTAAAAGACTTAATGATATCAGATGAGAATTGATAGGATGAAGTCAAGCTGCAACAACTCTTCAACCAATATGACGTTCATAAAATTCTAGAATTTATTTACCTAATGATACAAAGGTCAAAAATTCTGATAAAATGCTGGATTCGTCACTCCAATGGAGTATTCTCAAATAAATCCTTCCTCAAGATTGTTTCTGACAAACTACCTACTACGTCTCGTAATGTTGAGTTCATGTGGAACAAAATCCGGAGGGTAAGGAATTTACAATCCAAAATCCACTTATTTCTCTAGAGATTCCTTAATAAGGAACTGGTAGTTGCTTGTAACACTAGTAAGCATATAAGGGGTATAAACTCTGAATGTAGGTTTTCTAATGCTGGAGTGGAAACAATAAAATATCTTTTTTCATACTGTCAGGCTACTCGGGCAGTCCTATTTGCTTCTCCCATGAATTTCAGAGTCAATACAACTCAAGGGAATACTATTCAGAATTTCATCAGTAGTTGGCTTTGTGAAGGGGTGATCACTCTAAGTTGAAGATGGGAGCGTGTATGTTCTGGGCTATTTGGAAGTCAAGAAATAATATCATCTTCGATAAGGGTAAATTCAACATTCATGTGATAACAAAGGAAGCTTTGTATTGGTTCAATCTGGAGAGAAGCATCTCGGTGTTGGATGTTACTCTAATAGAAAGTAATTTTCTGGAAACTCATAAGGATTATTGGGAACCACCTCCTGCTAATGTAATGAAAATTAATTTTGATGGATCAGCTGGGCCAAATAGTTTTGCTTGCAGTGCTGTTGCAATGGATTGTAATGTTGATTTCCAAGGCTATCAGAATAAGGTGTTAAACTTTTTATCTACAATGGAGGCGGAGGATCATGGAGTGTTACTTTTGGTTGAATTGGATGATAGGAAGAGCTTTAGAGATATTATACTGGAGGGAGACTCGTTGATCATCATCAACTCTCTCAGATTCGATCATTATCAACTCCCATGGAAAAATCAAAATAACATCATCAGATTGAAGGATAGTTCAACTCTGTATCTTTTAGCTTTGTCGGAAAGGAGGCAAACTCTGCGGCTCACCTTTTAGTAGCTCATGATGTGTCTAACCAATCTTCTGAGATGTGGTTATCTTCCCATCCTTCTTGTATAGCTCATCACTTTGGTTGTGTGAGATCTTCTCCTTCTTAATTGTTCTTTGCTTTGGTGTTCTTCTTTTTTTTTTCCCTTTTTTTCCCGCAAAAAATAAATTTAAAAAATAACGCTTTATTTCCTATTATGTGCGGCTAATATACTTTTTCATCTGAAATGAAATCTGTTTTTTTTCTTCATATGTACTTATGGATTAAAGGGTTTGAAGTTTTTTTTCCTTCGATAAAGCGGTTAAAGCTCAGTAGATATATTGATAACTCTGATATGGGAAATCAGAAACCTTATAGATGTTTCAAGATCATTACACGTTCACACAAATTATAGTATCTCCACCAATGCTTTCCTATCAATTCTATCTTTACGAATCCAAGAACTATTTCAGAGGACCTTCTTTTCTCTCTCAATTGAGAGAAAAAAAAAATACATGCCAAACAGGTTTTGAAAGAAAAGCTAGTCTTTATCAAGGAACAAGCCAATGACCGGATCAGATCCAACTCAATGTTTTAACATGTGAATAACATGGACTATGGTTTTAAAATTTATATTGCATATTATAATCAAGGTGACAATGATCCAAGTAATAACAATAGCCAAAGTAGCAGGGGTAGTAGCAGTAGTAGTGCCTGAAGTAGCAGTGGTAGTCTGAATCTGATCTTTAAAGATCTGGATCGGATCGAATCGGGATGCTCGACTTTCGGGATGTGGTAACATTTGTAGTGATTCTTGTTGCTGTTGGTGATTGATTCTTTCTACAGAATCCATTTTCTTTCACTTTAGCCAACTCTTCAGTGCATTGAAGAACAAAAAAAACCCAAAAATTAGATTATACCCAAATCTAAAGTAGAGAAAAACAAAGCCTATAAATCTGTCACCAAAATCAAAACAAGGGTATAAAGGAAGCTCTAGAAGAAAAAATCAACAAAAGAAATTAGGGAATAGATAATAAAGGTGAAAAAAAACTTAAATCTAGCCTAAATATGGAAATTATCCGACTCAAACCCAAATTTAAATAAAACTATGAAAATCAAAGCATATAAAGAAGATTAAAAAGATAATTGGATTGTATTGAGCTTCTCCTGCTCAGATATGCTCCAAAGAGATGATATAAGCAGGAGAAGGTTAAAGGTTTCCGTGGACAGCAACCAATTGCCATTCAGCTGGTTTATTCTAGCATAGTTTTCTAGCCGATGGGCAACAATATTCCCATTTCCTTTAATAAACTTAAATAGGATCGAGGAATTTTTTTTAGCGAGTCTGTGGATTTCAGCAATGTAGGGTTTGATCTTCCAGGGAGGCATGGTTGATGGAGAATTGATCAGGTCCACAACCGCTTGGGCATCGCCTTCAATAGCGCAATTGTACATGCCCTTCTCTTTAGCGAAGTTCACGCCATATAAGAAACCCCGAGCTTCAGCACATAAAGTCGAGATTTCCTGAAAGAAATACGTATGTCAGCTATTGAAACCCCCATTGTGTAATCTGGCAACAATATTCACAGCGCTGTCAGCGTTTTTTGTGCTAGCATCCACATTAACTTTGTTTTCATTCTCAGGAGGAGGGGACCAATTTTTCACCTGCAATTCAGTGTCTTGATTAGTTACTTGAGGGTTGTCAGGAAGTAAAGGATGCATAAATTCCCAGTAGGTAGAGAACGGCGTAGAAGCATCGTGCAACACCATTCTAATATAAGGGGCTCTGCCTTCATATACAAGCTTATTCCTAGCTTTCCACCAACACCAGAGCAGACAGGCAGTTGAACCAAAAGTGTGACCACCATCACTAATATTTAACAAGCTGGATAGGAACTCTTTGATTGTGAGGTCTACTTGATCCTCCACTTTAAGCTATAAATGAGAGGTAAACAACATAGTTTGGGTGATAGGACAGTGAATGAACAAATGGTTTACAGTCTCATCATTCATACCTGCACACAGCTTGCATTTCATATCATAACCTCTAATAAATCTCCTGTATTAGCTAAGACTCCGACACCATTGTGGATGATCCGCCAAATAAAAGTCTGGACCTTTTCAGGCAGTGATCTAAGGTTCTAGAACTTTTTCCAGTTAAAATCGATATTCAAGGGAGCAGAAGAGATACCTCTAGCTAGCAAGGAGCATATGAAAAGATTTAGAAGTAAAATCCCCCTTGTTTGTCAGAGTCAAGATCATCTTGTCCTCCTCAAGAGTATCGAACAAGGGGATATTCGTTATATGAGTGATCTCCCAGTTGGTGAAGTGATTTGTGAGAGCCTCCATATTCCAGCTTTTGAGGTTGTGGTTCAGTAAGTCTTCAATTTTATGTTTGGAGCTTGCATTCTCATCGCTAGGGATAAGTTTAAGGTCCTGCAGTGACGGAATCCAGGGGTCATTCCATATAAAAATATCAGTGCCATTACCCATTTGCCAGCAGACACCTTGCTTCATAATGCTTCTCACTGCTAACATAACTCCCCAGGTGCTCGTACAATTACTTATTTGTTTACAATTCTAGAAGCTCTTGTCCTTCATATACGTTTCCCTTAGGATATGAAAACAAAAACTTTGCTGATCATTTAGGAATCTCCAAACAAGCTTCCCGATTTACGTTTTGTTAATATCTTCCAGGTGACGTAGTCCAAGAGCTCCATTGGCTTTTGTGTTATTCAATTTTTTCCATGCTATAAAGTGCATCCTCCTCTGATCTTTATTGTGACCCCACCAGAAAGACCGCATAGTTCTGGTTAATCTAGCCTAAGTAGTTTTTTGTATAATGCACGAAGTCATGTAGAAAGAAGGGATAAGAGCTAGAAAACCTTGGATTAACGTGGTTCTGCCCGCATAGTTGAGGAAGTAACGCTTCCATCCAGCAAGTTTGAAATCCCTCTTGTCTTTAAGGAATTTGAATGAAGCACAAGCCTTGTTAGATTTTAAGATATAAGATCCTAAGTACTTCTCATTCGGGTGCATGATTTGAATCCCCAATCTCTGAGCAAGTTTAGTCTGCTCGGTTCTCCGATGACATCAAAGCCAGTTTAAAACCTAAGACCCCTGGAAAGTATGTTGAAGGTGTTCGTATCGAGGAAGAAGTAGACAGTTCTGTCACTGAGGCTGAGTTTCAAATTGTCTCCGGTGTTGGAATTTCAAGACCCCTTCATATTAGTCTGAATCTTTTTATTAGTACAGCAGGATAAGGCATCTAAAGAAATGGGGGAACCACATAGTGTGAAGGGATAATAGGCTAACATTGCTAATATCCCCTTGATAATAATAAGGGGGATTTTGTGTTTCCCCCTCAAAACAAATAGCTATTTTGCATTACCCCCTTTTAAATTGATAATTGGTGAAACCCCCTATCTGTTATAACTGCCGTTATCATAGTGTTAATTGTGCACGTGTGTATAATAAATAAATAAGTAAATACCTGTAAAAATTCACATGTGCACTATAATAAAATAATGAAATTGGATGAACGGTTAAGAATTGACTTCATGAACTAAAATAGATCTCACCGTTAAAAATAATTAAACTAAACACATGCCGTCTTCTTCCCAAAAACTCTCTTCCGCCAATAAAAGCTTCACTGTAAAAGCTAAGGAACAGGTGAGAGTTGTTGAGCTCAGGAAAATTAGGTTAGTATATTAATTTGAACTTGAATTTGAGAAAGAAATAAAGATATAATTAGGGTTATTCTTAGCTGTATTGGGAAATTTGAGAAAAAGGAAAATCAGCATAAAATTGTGGAACTGTTACCTTGATAATGGTGATGTATTGAGGGAATTAAAGAGTTATTCGAGAGTTTAAGAAGAATCAGCAGTTGGGTGCTACTTGGATTTGAATTTTCAGAAGAAATTTGAGCTGATGGAGAAAAAATGGGGAATCAAAGTTTTCTAGGGCACTCTTAATTCATTTCAAACAGGTAAATCTGTTTTAATTCTTCGTGTCTATCATTATCCGGTGCTTAATGGTTGGTTATTTATCTTCAATTTTTCTCCACGGTGCAAATTGGGAGAGTTTGGTTTATTGCCGTCGTATTAACTGACCAAATTATTGAGGTACCGACGCATAATGACCACCATTCTCTGTCCTCTCCTATGTTTTTAATGTTATTCAAAACTTCTATTTGCTCATACCATTCTCTTCTTCATTTAATACCCCACCACTACCATTCACAGACATCACAAAATTAAAACCCCTAGTTCCATCGTTATAGCTCGACCATCGTTTCCATCTACAAACATTACTCAAACCCACTTTCTGTAAGCTTTCAGAGATCTAGTATTAAGTGATTATTTTCCAAGAATGGAGAAGTGTATCTATCGGAGATTTACAACAGAGCCAGGGGTTCGAAGAAATTAATTCATACCAGGTGACGGAGATTTGGTGCCGGGGAGAGCTCGGCGGTGGAGTAGGTAGTGAAGGAGATGGCATAATATATGTTTTTATAGCACACATGTGTACTACACATGCTCATTTAACTGATTAGTCAGGGCAGTTATAACGGAGGGGGGGTTTTGCCTATAAGTGATTTCTAAAGGGGGTAATGCAAAATAGCTATTTCTTTTGAGGGGGAAACGCAAAATCCCCCTAATAATAAACTTAAAATGTAAAGTGTAAGTGCCACTCCACTCATTGCCAATTGATTTTGAGTTGGATGCTCATATTCTAACATGCTATCAGAGCAGGCTATTTGTGTCGAGTCATTTGACCTCACCTTTATTTACTCTGCGTCACCCAATTTATTGTCCACGTGTTAGACTCAACAAGGCTACACGTGAGGGGGTGTATTGGGATTAATAGTCGCACATATTGTTTAAGATCATGCGGTTTATAATCCCTTAGGACCACTCCATTCATTTCCAATTGGTTTTGATTTGGATGCCCACAAACTTTAACTTGGTATCAGAGCCAGACCCGTATGCGAGTATGCCCAACGGCCACCCATGCAACACTTGTCCACGTGTTAGAGGCCCACAGAGGGTGCCCTACACGTGAGGGGGCGTGTGAAGGGATAATAGTCTCATATTGATAATATCCCCTTAATAATAATAAACTTAAAATAAAATATGAAAGGGCCATTCAACTCATTGCTAATTGATTTTGAGTTGGATACCTGCACACTTTAACTAATAGACGGTGAGAACTGGTCCATGTAGCGTTTTCGTTTTATTGCAGTTGCCTACCATTTTATAACAACTAGTGTTGTATTATGTGCCATTTATTGCTTTAATTTCTACTTAAAACGTGCATTAACTAATATCTATCGGCATGACAATTCATTAATAATCAAAGATGATTCGTTAATAGTCATTTCAATCTTAAAAAACTGCATAAAAATGAAGATACTTGGCGGGTAGTTTGTGGTGCATGCTGATGCTTAAAATATGTTGATCAAGGACTAATACAGATAACAAAACCACGAAGCATGGGAATTCGGTTTTTGATGAGACATTTCATTCATCAATTCAATCGATTAAATAGGATGTGGGCCTTGGATAATATACATTAATGTCAAATTAATAGGCGACCAGATATTTATATGTGTTTTAAAACATTTCTGTTAATCAATTTGATCAGACAGAAATCCGTACATTTTGTCCTTTAGATATTACGACACTGTTTCAAACAAAAGCTAATTTGGGGTAATGGATAAGTAATGTATGAATGTTAATGTTAGGACCATATCATTGTGCCTATAATTACTGTATGTATGCAGCTTAAATAGGTGCATAACGTGCTAAGCTCCGGTACAATTATACACTAGTAGTTCAGAGTCTTCGGACTGTTAAAGGCATGGCTGCTAATGGGGTACCATTTTGTTTGGGGGGTGTACCAATCCCTTATCAAAATATGTTTTGTCTTATATGTAATTTAGTACACCCCCAAACAAAATGATACCCCCATTAACAGCATTGGTTAAAAGTTCAAATTATTCATTAGATTTATCTCGATAGCCGTCGGATATAGAACTAAAGTCCGCAACTTTTTAAGTGTCTGATTGAGTTTGGGCATGCTTATTACATGAGCAACCATTCATCGTTATTGTCGGTGGGTACGGGCGAATAATTACGTGCATTTATTTCTTTGGTCCATGATACAAAATAAACTATATGATCATATTGGAGTAGCAAAACTACGAGATTACGAAAGTTCTTCGTGTGAGGTACTGAAGCTGGTGTTGAAAATGTGTTGAGCTGAATAATAAGTACTTCAAAGGAAGATGACAAAGATCAAATCAATGAGAAACAAAAAAAAGGTAGGCGTCGACATTTGAATTTTAATATTTGCTGGTATGTTGTAACGATTTCATAAACTTGAATAAATTCGGATTTTCAAACTTTGTTGGTCGATGTATTCAGAATTAATCTTAGATGTGATTCGTCAGTTTGTGGCCCAAGTTTAGTATTTAAGATCAAAAGATTACGGAGAAAGCGATTGTGGCGTGGGAGTGTGAGGAAGAACAAAGAAACGCTACACCAAAACAGTGATGGTGCCAGAAATTTTAATTGAGTAGGGTACCAGATTATAATTGGATTGCAAAGTATTTTGTAAGAAATATAACATTACATTTAAATTCAGTAATGCTCATTGGCGGTGTGATGATAAACATTGGAAAACTCTAGAAGTGGGACAATGAATCTCAACCCTTGATCACTTCCCTGTCTAGCCCATTATTAATCGCAATGCTAATTTCCTTCTCAACCATTAAGATTGTGCCACCTCATGTCCCAGATTTGGACCAAGAACTGTTGTCCCGACAGCAGGAGAGTCGACAAACATTAGACTTTGACATGCTAAAGTTATCTATAGCAAATCCGAGTCTTGCGGACAAAATATAAATCAATTCTCACATTTTTTATTAGTGGGTCCCGCTTGCCCCTTGAGATTAGCAAAGGAGTGTTTCGATATGGTAGATGGTTTTTGTTTTGTCCAAAAACCTCGGTTCGTTAAGTATTTCCCGTCGCAAAAATAAACATCACAAGTCACTTTAGTAATGCTTATAACTATACGAATTAACGGCTAATTAGAAAATTAAGATTTTGGATGGTCAATTTACAAGTACATGACTCAGCCCCTGCACACAACTATGATAATTTGGAGTGTATGAATACGATGCTACTTCGTAAATGGTTGTGGAGTTTATATGCAAAAACGTATCATATGTGAAGGTAGTTTCCAGCAAAGAAAGATATTTAGCTTTGTTATATATTAGGAGAATAAAAATATGCGATTTTAAGGTTTTCTCGAAATAACCATGGGTCCTATTAACTCTTACTTGGATATCATGCTACTTGATTCTACTTTGCAGATTCCAATCATTAAAACAAAAAGATACCTTCTGTGAAACCTAAATCTTATGCAACTAATGTTTCCTGATTCACTCTCCATTGAGTTTTCATCTTCGCGGCTTCCTAATTCTGTGTAACAGGTACTCTCCTTTCGATCAAATTTTTAGAGGATGAATCTTGAAAGATCTTATTGGGCGTGTGATTCTTCCTACAGGATCTACTCCCAACTGATGATATTCGTTCTAAGCTCAAAGCTATGTGGCCGACAAACATATAATAGAAAATATTACATGTAGAAAAAGGTTTCTACTTCTTTGTTTTCTTGTCGTTAGGAAGATACGTTAAACATTAAGACTGTTGATTGATGTTTTCTTAAGCCTGGCTCCATGCACTTCAACAAACGGATTAAAGATTTCAACCCTAGTGATCAACGTCGATTTATTGCACAAGTTTGGACGAGAATATATGGAGTTAGTGAATATTGGAGGAAGAAACCTTTTTTCGAAATTTCTTATGCGGTATGGACACCTATAGGTTTTCACGAGCAACTAGCTTTACGTTCCCCTCCTGTTTCTAGTTTTTTCTTCCTTATTAATATATTCTTTTGCTTAAAAACATTACAAAAAATAAATAATCATACAAATACAACACTGATCATCTTAGAGTTTTGTCTCTTGTATTGTAGGGAGCTGGGTTAATATCATGGTGCATACTTTCAATCATTACTTTTTTGAGACTTCTGTCGGTGAAGGTCTAGGCATATATATTTTTCGGCATAATGTCTAAAGTTATAGTGATATATTATCTCTATCCTTCCCCGAGCGACAAAAATTATCTATTGACGACAGCCATGCAACACATGTATGAAAGTTAGTACCATCCATGTATCATTTTATAGTCCGAATCAGAGGTATATTATGTGTAGTGTTCATCCTTTTATAGTCCGAATCAGAGATATATTATATATAGTGTCAGATCGTTTATGACACATCATATGTGCTAAAATTATAGCAGGGCCGGTCCTGAGATTTTGCTGCCCCGAAGCGGCAGTAAAATTGTTGCCCCGTTTCACAGTACATAAAACATGTTCAGGACCCTCCGTATTCATATTTTTACAACGTTACAATAATCACAATTTCCGATCTATCCAAGTTCTAGAGTTCAATTAGAATTCAAAGTGAAAATAGGCATATGGTAATAACCAAAACATAATTCATGATATTGATATCAAAACCAAGACCAAGCGCTGGTGACGAAATGCACTACATAGTTCATATTGATAGATCAAATAACACGAAAGGAGTGATTCATATATTAAATAAGTGTTAATGGAAAAAGGAAGGATATATTCCTTAGTATTGAGGCCAGTAATAAGAAATGAAAAAACACACCAAAATTGAATTCAAAGGTTGAATTGGATTCATGAAACCAATAATGGTAGAAAGTACTAGATGCAATGACAACAACCCTTTCCATTGTATAACAGTACCAATAGAGGAATGTTAAGGGACTAATTTCATCTATAGATTCATATGACGACTAATTATAAAGATCACAAAACTACCCATAAATAAAGATTTAAGGTCTTTCTCTAATATATATGCATGGTCTTTAGATTGTTCTTTCAGAGCATTTGATTGAATCGGGGTTTCCAAGTTTTCGTCCTAAGAATACAATTTTAGGATTTTAGGCTTCTGCCCTAGAAATCAAAAAATTAAATACAAAAAAATCATGATTCGCAGAGATTTGTATCCAACTGATACATGGTTCCTTGGTTGAAAACTTGGGTTCAATAAAAAAAGCAAACCAAAATCAACAACTTATTTCATTGTGAAGTCGAGAAGATCCAGTCACGGGATCTTACAACCTAGAATTAGACTCTGAGAAGAAAAAAATAGCCTATGATTCTATGAAATATATAAGACTTATTATACATTTAGTAATAAGCCATTTAAGTAACTTATTATTTATAGTATGCCCCTAAATCTCTTAGGAATATGTCCTTTTTGTCTTTCTAATCACGATTTAACCCTTTATTTTTTCCTTTACACAAAATCATCCCTGGAAGAAAAAAAACGGACGTGCTGCCCCAAAGTCAACCTTTGTTGACCTTCCCTCAGGGCCGACACTGAATTATAGCACAATGTGGCGCATCATGCGAACTAGCATAACAAATGGCATAGGTAAGCATAACACAACATGCGTGAATTATGACACTCAGGCCTAAAGCACGACACAAATGCATTATATATATCATGCGTATTTTATAATTTTTGACCATTTATTTTAAATTTATAAAATATAAATTGATGTTGTAAATGTAGTATTAAACATTCATTTGACAACGGATAATGATATAATTTTTGTTATAGAACCATATCCTAGGGTAATAATAACAAGGTTAAAATATAAAACTACTTAAATAAAGTTACACGATATGCTTTTCCATCTTCTAAAAGAACCCATATTTAGGGGATACCTTTATAAATTGAGGGATATCTCTTTAGAAATTAAAATAAAATAGAGATATTACGAAGTAATACGAAGAACCCCTATTCATATATTTGTAATAATAGCTAAACTTCCCTTATTTAATTAGTTGTTAGATTATACTATATTGGTGAGATATACATTTTGATTAGAGTTATCGATTATAGATTGTGTTAGTTTTGGGGTAAAGAAAAACAAATCATCAGACCTTAAAAATTATTCAGAACTAGCATGGTCTTTAACCAATATCCATGCCGATTATGAACGGTCGACATGGTCGCAAATTGAAGACCATGCCGACCGCTGAAAATTTAACAAAGGAAAAAAAAAAAACAATCGACATGGAATCAAGTTTTCGACTATGCCGACTATTATGGTCGGTACCGTTTTTCAATACCTATAGTTTCAAATACAAATCTTTACATAAATATTGGGGGTACCATTATAGAGTATATGAACGATATCCATGCCTACTAACGTAGTTACTTAAAATGAAAAGCACAATTAACCGTCAGCATGGTCTTCATCCAATAAGCCGTGCCGAAGTTGTGGACCTTAACTGATTTTAGGGTGCTCTTGATAATGAAGACAGAGTCGCGGTCATGATGATAAGGAAATGCCAACTTAAACTTCCGATAATTAAAGTAAAAGTTTGTGACAAAAATAAGAGAGCTTGCATGGTGTTGATGATGAAGAACATACCGACATAAACTGCCCATTTTGATTGTTAAAGTCGACCACCATTTTTTAACATTTCCTGGACTAATTCCATCTAGAACAAAATTGATAATGCGTTTTGTTTGTACCATCTATTTTATACACGGGAGGCCCGCAAATCAAGCCCGCAAAAGAAGATTCCAGAAGTTTCCAGAAATCTTGTTGCCCAAGTTTCTTGCACACAAAGTTTATATCAGAATTAAGGTTTACATAATTATATAAATACATGTATCCTAAACCCTAAGGAGACATGGAATCCTAGGTTAGCTAACCCGAAGAAATACAATTGTATCATGATCATCAATAAAATCACTCCCTACGGGATTCCTCCGTGGATGTAGGCACAACTTGCCGAACCACGTTAAATTCCTGTCTCCTCTATTTATTTTTCATATGAATTCTAACCCTAATTTACATCATCATTATCAAATCGATTGTGTTTAGTGCCTAAAAGTAATTTTGGGTACAAACATTGGCGCCGACTAAGGAGATTCGTGTAAAACAATTATGTTTTTCCATTGAGAAAAGTTGAGAAGAATTCGTGCACGAGATTCCATTCAAAAATCAGCAAAAAAAAAAAAGGTTCAGAAAACTGTTGCGAAACAGTTGAAGAAAGGTTGAAGAAACCGTTGCGAGGGTTGAAAAAACCGTTACAAGGGTTGGAGAAACCGTTACGAGGGTTGAAGAAACCGTTACAAACAGTTGAAGAAAGCGTTGTGAGGTTGAAGAAACTGTTGCGAAGTAGTTGAAGAAACTGTTGCGAAGTAGTTGAAGAAACTGTTACGAACAGTTGAAGAAAGCGTTGCAAAAACCTAATCTTCATCCAACCTCACGTACAGCTCTAGATAGGGCAAATCTTCACCGTCAGATTCAGAGGATCTCTTCCATAGGATCTGTCCAGCCTCCTATCCAGCTCTCGGTTCAGAGAACCGGTTCAAGCAGGTACAACTAATCAGAAAGCTACACGTGTCGACGGTCCAACCAGGTTCAAACCGATGCGGTCCACCCAGTTGACTCATCAGCAGAGGCCCAGTCACCTGTCGCATCAGCGAGGATAAGGTACAGACAGTTGCGCCATATCAGCACCATTCGTATGCCACGTTATCAGTATGGTACAGTCAGCGGTCGCCATCTCAGCAACATGTCTGGTCAGCAACGCCACGTCAGCTCTTTTTTGCCATGATAGTATGCCTTGCACAGTCAGCACTGCCACGTATGCAACAGCACGCGCGCTTCGTGAAAATCTTGTTTCGTCAATAACTTCTTCGTTTAAGTCCGAATTGGGTGATTTTTAGCTTGTCGGGATCGTCTTTCAATTCCCTACAACATGGGTGTAAAAATTCTTGTGTTAGAGAAACTTTTATATGCACTTGGGGCAGCAACATGATCGAGTTCGAGGTTCGTGGATAGCGACATGACCGAGTTCCAGGTTCGTGGATAGCGACATGATTGAGCTGGAGATGAGGATTGCTTAGACCCTTCAATATTTAGCCTTGCATTACATCGCAAGCACCTAAAGCCTCACCTTGCATGTGAGCACTTAAGTCTTGCTTTCGCAAGCATAAAATCTCGTCTTGCACGCGAGTATGAAAGACTTGCACCGATGCAAGTACAAAGTCTCGTCTCGACCACGAGCCAATGCCCGATATTGGTCCAAAGACTCGTACTCAATACAAGCAATAACCATCCTGCCCGAGGAGCGAACGCTACAGTTTTGTTACGCTGCGAGCAAAAAGCCTTGCCCTAGCCGCAAGCACACTACATTCTCCTCAAGACTCGACTAGCTCTCGGGCATCACAAGTCCAATACTTGGCAAAAAAGTCTCGCTTAGCACGTGAGCAAATTTTATTGCAGGTCATCACAGTTGGGGGCGTCTTTATAATATCTCTGCAAACGCTTGGAGGCGAGTTCCGTCATCAACGGTCGAAGCATAAGTAAAAAAAAACTTCTTAACCCCCAACAAGTTGGATGTTAAGAGGGGGCGATGTTTGTACCATCTATTTTATACACAGGAGGCCCACAAATCAAGCCCACAAAGGAAGATTCAAGAAGTTTCCAGAAAATCTTTTTGCCCAAGTTGCTTGCACACAAAGTTTATGTCAGAATTAGGGTTTACATAATTATATAAATACATGTATCCTAAACCCTAAGCAGACATGGAATCCTAGGTTAGCCAACTCTAAGATATACAATTGTATCATGATCATCAATAAAATCACTCCCTACGGAATTCCTCCGTGGATGTAGGCACAAATTTCCAAACCACGTTAAATTCCTTGTCTCATCTATTTATTTTTCATATGAATTCTTACGCTAATTTACATCATCATTATTAAATCAATTGTGTTTAGTGCCTAAAAGTAATTTTGGGGTACAAACACGTTTTTCAAAGCAGAAAATTCAATCAAAATTAGATAAACCAATTGAACAAGGAGGACATTAGATGATTTCAACCAAAGTGAATTCGGTAAAGTAGAGGGTGTCGGCATGGTTCTCACTTAAGTAGACATTGCCGACTTTAGAAGGATAATTGAGTCTTTTTAGTTTTTATAGACACCCCTTATCAGCATATATCGCATGGTTTAACTAAGAGTATCCCCAAATTTGTAGGTGTGTCCACCAAGTTTGGGTTCCTTCAAAAAGTTATTCTTATACATAACTTTTAAGATGGAAGTGTTTTTATAAAAAAAAACACTTTCAATAAAAATTTACCAAACACAAATTTTGGTAAACAACTATGATATATGGTTCTCATCTTTCATGAACCCGTTGTTCCCTAAATTAGTTAGCATCCATAGAGGATGGTAATAGTTATTTTTTTGTTTCTTGAAAAAAGTTTCTTGTTTAATATGGTGCTTCATCTTTCCCTTTTATTCTGCTCAATATTTTTCTTTGCATATTCACTATGATCTTTTATGCCATGAAGAAGGCGAGAAAGGTGACTTATTTCGGTTCAATTTAAGATTCTGGATTATCATATTGATGATTATAAAGACCATTATCACTAATTAATTTTACTTTAGCACTTAACCAAAAAAATCTTTTTCCTTAAGATCTTAATCGATCTTTTAAAAAATTATCACAATTTTACAAAGAAAAATTCTTAAATATACGTGTCAAATACATCATAAAATTCTTATCAAAAACATATAGGCTATATAATCTTATTTGGTCTAAAGCCCTAGATAGAGAATCAATTGAATTGAAAAAGTTAGAATCAGCTGAATTGATTGTATGTTTGATGATCAAACTTTAACAACCCGGTAACGAGTGAACTCCAACTTCCTTTCATCTCTCTTTCACTCACTAAAATGGAGACATACATTCCATCCCATTTCTAATTATTTTTTCCGGGAAAAAGGCAAAACCTAAAATTTTCATTAATAATCGATTCGAAATCGGATTCATTATGGAGTTAACAATGATAACATTATAATCATCAAAGTTAAACAATCTCCGCCAATTCTTAACTACATTCCTACTACTCCAAACTTTACAACCGAATATTCCATTAAACACATCCAGATCAAGAGGCCAAATTCGTTTTGTTATAAAAAAATTTGCATTCCCGCAAACAACAGCAATGGGATCTTCAAAAGATCCAACCAGGGGTTTAACACCTTATAAAGGTAAAATTAAGTAAAGTAATAGTAACACAACCTAAAATTTCAGTAATGGGAGTCTTGATAACAATCTTGGTAACAGTCTTGGTAGCATGAATCATCTGAATCTGTTGAAATGGGTCTGGATCGGTATGAATCGACATCGGAGTCTTGGAAACCATTGTTGTTGCAGTTGATGAAGTTGTAAATGGGTTTGTAATTGATAATGTTACTTATGAAGTTATCGATTTCATCACTAAATTCGTTATCCTTAATATTGTTTGCATCACGGTTGAAGATGTTTTTCTTGATTGAAAAGAGCTACAGCCATTTGCTGAGATTAACAAACAACAGACAAGAAAATAGGTAGTGACGAAATACAGCAACTAGAACAAAACGCCCAAAAACCAGAGAAAAACCCTAGATCTAAAACAGAAAAGCAAAAGAGAAACTAATAAAAAATCAAATATGAACTAATCTAGAAGCGATCCAGAGAGAATAACAAGAGAAGAAGATGATAAGGAGGGTGATCTGCTTTGATCCGCCTTCACGAGAGCCGATCTGAACAGAAAGCTTTTATTGGTTTTAAATTTCTCTTATAGATGGTTTTTTAAGAGACAACTTTTTTCTTATTTCTTTAGCGAACAAAAGCCGTTTGAATTCGATGATTTAACCTTTTTCGTCTCCGGTATAATCCGGAGACGAAAAAGTCATGTCGACCTATTACTAAGAAATCTATACTAATGTCACTCCGGTATAATCCGGTATTATTTGCTAATGGTTCACATAATTGCTATCTAGGTTCGGTATGAACGAGAGAAGAAAAGTGTACTGTATCACCCATACCTCACCAGCGTAACTTCTCATGTGGAAGTGCTTGCAGAACAAAAACCAACTGGATTTTATCCTGTCTAACAGATCTGGTCGGCCGGGCATATGTTGGCCCAGGCCCACAAACTATCGACTCCTGGTGTACTATCTCTAACGTGTCAAAACCGCGACCCATGAGTGTTGATAACTTTGAAATTATTTTGTACGTACTAGGCAAGAAGAGTTGTAAACACTTGTCACTTCAAACTGATAGGTGATACCGTTACCTCAAGACTAAACGACATATGTTGACTTTCCATGGCAATCTATAACAAATCAGTTGACCTTTCATGCTGTTTGTCCCCCTTAACTACAAATAAGTCAAACCTCTCTCAAACTTTTTCCCTTTAGAAAAGTTGGCGTTGTGTGTTAGAAAAAATATGTGGCATCTAATTGTTTTGTTTCTATTTTAGATCCATGCGCAAGGTACCACCATCTAGGAGGGTGGATTCGTTCCCTTCTCATGCGGCGGAAAGGTGATGGTCCACCCGGCACCCACCGTAAATACCAGAAAATCCAATCCTCGGTTAAGAAAGTAAATATGGTCTTACATAGGTTGCAAGGGGTTTCTGGCATGCTGGATTGGTAATGCAGTCGGCCCAGCTAGTTGAGTCTTTCTTTGGGCGAACCAATATAGTCTTGGTGCATCTCAATTGGGATGAGGCACTGGGAAAATTTTATTTGAAAGAGATTCTCGATGAAACATCTGAATTCGTATTTTCAAATTTTATATTCTTAATATATATGCCAAGCATTTTGCAAACTTTTTTTAATAAATTGAACGTATCTAAATTATAAGGGATAACGGTGTTTTTTTATATGGATGGTGATTCACATTTTGGACATATAAAGAATGGTCCAGATAGACCCATTATATGTACGGTCATTTACATTTTGATTTCATAAAGGATGGTCCAGATTAAGCTACTAATACTTGTCATTAATTAGGCGTCCAAAAAAACAACCCTTCAATTTCCTCGTAATGATTTTTCCGTTACACCCCCATAAAATTCCCAATCAATGCCATTAACAGCCCATTCTTCCGTTACACCCACATAAAATTCCCAATCAAAGCCCTTAACAGCCCCGTTTAATAATGACCTTCCCACTTCAACGCGAAATAAAAAAGAAAAATCTAAGCTCTTGGACTGTAGTCGAAGAGTATGTCTTTTCTCTTCTTCTGATCTTCTCTACTTTCCCTCATCTATCCTTTTTTTTTTCTTCTTCTTCTGATGAGCTATTAATCTCCTCTTACTCTCCAAAACAAAGGTAATGATCTCGCATTGATTTTATTGATTTTTTCAGTTGCTGATATTTAAGTGAAATGTATAATGTACTACATTGCTCGGATTATGCAACATTGTAGTATATTTCATTTTGTTGGCGGATAAGGACGGACAAATGACCTTTTTTCTTTTTGATATGAAAATTTGATTAACATTTGGATGAAAACAAACATACAAGGTTGAAAACAAACAATAACAAAGAAACAAAAGATAAGAACCACCGAGACCCCTACAGTGATCTGGTGTTAGACACACATGTGTTGCCTCGTTAAAACCTTGAGAAGGGAAATCCGTTGGGATAAAACCTTGACGAAGGAAAGAGTACAACGCGATAAGTCCGAAAATGGTACTCAAACAAGTTTCGGTGTAATCTAAACAATGCAGGTCTCTGTCGGCACCAAATGAGAAGTCTTCTAATACTGGCAGTATGTAATAGTCCGCAAACAAGTTGTGGATGGAGAGCGCCTCAGCTCGCGATAGAACTATCAATGTAGATTCCTGCGCCCTTCTAATCACCTCATGAATGGTAGAAGTGTCACGACAACGTATCCAGGAAAGAGGGTCCTGCTGTTGACTGCGGATGGCGGGTGCATTGCCACGGACTAATGACCTCACTTGGTATCTTAACTAATTCAATGTTACCAATTTTTGTGTATATCTTTTCATTAAAATGTTTTTTAGGTCCATTTGTTTGCGTTTCGCTTGACATAGATTAACATTGCTCGGACTTCAGAATAAAAATGGATCATTTTCAAGTGAAATTTAGGATGGATTGATACTCGGCGTATTCTTCATGCCTAGATTTCCAATTATTTGTACTTTTTATTGACCAAATTCATTCAACTAACAGGAATATAATGCTCCCCACAGCCACACATAGGTTATCTTATATTGCAATTTGTTAGCTCCCAATATTGCATCGTTTGGATAAAATCAGTGTTGAAAGGGCTATACGCAAAGTTGGTTTTGATAAAAGCAAATTACTTAGGCATTCATGTTCAAATTGCTAAAAAAACATTCGTATATATTTGATGCCAAAGTTGGTTTTGATCTGTGTTGTGTTTCCAGATTGCTCAGTTGCTACCAATCCCTTTGGTATGTGTCTGTTCGAAATATATATATTGTATTTTGTGCTATTTCACTTCAACAACTGGAAACTAAATATATCCCTGATGTTCCATGTCAAAGAAAACTGAATCTGTAGAAAAAAAATTAGATTCTTAATTTTCTTTTAAATTACGTGTTTTAGTTTTTAATTATCTTCATTTGACGTTCATTTTAAATGCTAAGATGAGATATGCTACTAATGAGCTGAACGAGACTGTCCGATTAGGTCTGAAAGCTCGAGAAGCCATCTACAGCTGATGGCACATTTTTTCTACTATAGGTGCGTGTCATGTGATCATCCTAAAAGAAAAAACATCAGTTGGATTTAGTTTGTCCATGTCCCCAAATTATGGCTTTGGATGTTAATGGTTTGTCTAATGGTACTGCGTAGTTTGAATTTGTCTAATGCTCATGTTGTTGTTATCCCCTTCTTTTTAATCCTTAATGGGGAACAAAGAATTTGTAATTATTGGTGATGGAGCTCCTAATATTACCACTGATAGAAAGGTTGTTGTGTTGCATCTGTTGAACAGACTTATTTTTCTTCTTACATCTATTTTTTTTTTTTGTATTTAAATTTGGATATCAGTACATGGTCTTTACAATTGGGTTTTCTTTTCAGTCATAATCTATGATTATTGGTTTCCATGGTTTGATATTTGTAGGTGCTTAGATGCCCGACCTCCTATCATGTTGCAGTGACCATTAAAAAATGGGCGGTAAATAATGGTTGGAGCATAGCACAGCATGATACCACCTCAAGCGAAGGTTAAAACATAAACGTAAATGAATGAATTTTCGGCACCACAGAGATTCCCAAGTTGAAACAAATCCTGGAACAAGATAAATTGTTTATTACCTGGATTTATAACTCCCAAGTTTGTCAAAGTTTTCATCTGATTATTTTCTTAGGTCGGGTGTCATATACTGGCATAAAGAAAATCTTAAATAATGCTTAAGCTATATGAAATTGCATTTGGACACCCTCACTTGAGTTCAGTTAATTTGCAAGGGTGAGTGGAAATAAAGCTATGTTAAATAGTGCAAAGATTTTCTCTACCAAAATGATTTCTTATAGTTACAACTGATGAGTTGTGCATTTTGGTCACACTAATAGAAACCCGACCCAAATAAACAATAAACCAACATAGTAAGGACCAAAAAAAAAAAAAAAAGTTAGGGGAAGCTAGCTTACTTCCCCGTCCCATAAAAATAAGGTTTTTCATGTTTGTTCTTTTTTCTTCTAATTTTACCCGTTTTTAAGTAATATTCACTTCATCTTGATAGTGGCGGCCGGACTTCAAAAAGGTAAATTTTCTATTAAAAAAAAAACTTAAGTTCCAATTTCCTTGAAGTTCCTTAACTATACCGTGGCACAGTTCCAAAAGGTGATCATATTTCACTCTCAATATTGAAGGGTGGATATTACAGTGGTACTAATAAAAATAGTATTAGGGACGAAAATAATGGGATGAAGGGAGTACAAAATTTTAGTTCATCTAAAGACTGATAAATTTTTATTCATCTAAAGACTGATAGGATAATTGTCGAATACGTTGAGAAGCTAGAATTTACGTATTCAATGCTAGCATGAACAGACCAAAGCCCGTGCAGTTACGGCACGGGTCATATCCTAGTAAAGATATGAAGAAGAAGAAAAAACATTCCCACACACTTGTATTCTTACATTATCTCATGCGTCGGATGTTATTTTTGCGAACAAAAACCAAACGACAACGAATTTGAAGTTAATATTTTGGGGATATATTCCTCTTATGAAGCTTTACATGCCTACCAAAAATATGTGCATCCTGAAATAATAAACCATAAAATCTGCCTATTTTAATTTTAATGGCCAAAAGTCAGTTGATTTTCAACTGCTCATCTTCAAAGTAGTAAATGGTGGTGTTATACGTCTCGCAATACCCTCATGTTTGATGGTATGTAAAGTTTTATGAGAGGAACATATGCCCGAAATATTAGCTTCAAATCCGTTGTCGTTTGGTTTTTATTCACAAAAATGACGCCCAACGTGTGAGAATAATAGTGTGAGGGGATCCTTCCCCCTAAAAGAAACAATTTTCTGAAAAAAGTATATACAAAAAATGATATATGTGCCCAACAAGTCAGGTACAAAATGACCCCTAACTCAAATAGCCCTGAGTCAGATATATGAGTTGAGTTAGACATCAGAAAAATTCAAAAACAAACGATCTACATCTGACTTGGCCTGAGTCAGATGCCAAGTCAAATTAAGATCACGAGTCTGACCCAGACAAAGAAGGTGTTAGTTTAGCACACAACATTAATCTTTCCTTCTAAGTGGACGGTCATTCAGTTTCACATGAATCTATCAATTTGGAGGTAAAATTAAAATATTAAGTAGTTCCATCATTATATGTTGATCAAAATTATCCAATTGGATCAAATTTCCGCTCATGAATGAGTACGTTGAAGGTTTCATATATTTAGTGTTTAACTAAACACATTCAAAGTTTCTTTTCCAAAATCATAGAAACACTAGCCTCCTAGGCCCTTTCTGCTCATGTTTGTTTGATTGTTTCTATGGAGCAGGTCTTAGCAGAGTAAACTCTTCCTAGTTAATCTCTTTTACTACTTGTTTTCCTCTCTAATCTCCTTTCAGAAGGGGAAGCAAGTATTCTTGTTTGGTCCGTATGTGTGGAGAAATATTAATGCTGATGGACATAAATACTTTGATGTAAAATTCTATGGTCATATAACAAACCAGTTTCGACTCGGTCATTTATGGTATGAGGCTCGCATCTTCTTCCTATAAAAATAAAACAAAATATAGTGAGCATCTTTTAGAAATAAATCTATATAATATTTTTTAATAATTTCAACGATTATATTTTTACATATTTTTGAGGTTTAAATTAATATCACCATGTAAACCCCCTTATATGTGAATTTTATGTATGAGTGCTCTTGTTAGCAAATTAACGAATAAGTTAATAACCAATATAACCCATTTAGATTCATGCATCTGTGTAACTAAAATTTATGAATTAAGAAAACGATCAACAATGTTCTCTTGATCACCTTATACCTTGTATCTGTGTTTGTGTACCCTTAATTAAGATTTTTGTTAAAGGGAAAGCCAAAACATTTCGGGGAAAGGTGACTTTCAGTCAGATTTATTTGACCTTGACTCAGTTAGGGTGCAAATATAATTTACTACTAAAACTCATCCCTAACCTTGATTCTTCCTTTCAGTGTTTTACCGCTGTCATCACAGGTGTTGTATTAATAATTGAAGGTAATTTCTACCTGAGTGCCAATCCAATTGAACATGATTGAGCCATCCTATTGTGAAGTAGCTTGTAAGTCTAGTACCGAACATTATAGCAAGTTACGAGGGACATTTTTATCGGCAACACTACCACTCTTGCACTCTCTAGATTAACCGTTGTTTTATAAACACACACAAGCACTGTAATTTGTTAGTGATGAAAGTAATATGTTATGCATTAGTTAGGTGTCAATATGCTAAGGACTAACATTTGTAAACTTAATACTAGTTTTCATTTTATTTTGTTGGAGTACTACATGGGTTCTTACATATTTATTATAATGTATATGAATATGATTTTATCGTCAACGATCAACCTTAATGATGAATCGATATTAATGCATGCTAAACAGAAAGTAGCTCACATTGCCACTAACAACAGTACTAATATTTAGAGGACAGAGGTGATCATCATGATCTTGTTCTATGCGTACAACTATATATATATATATAGCCACCTTATTTCTACCAAATGACCGGATTCAAGATAGTGCATAGCATTTTGTATCTCCGAATAACTTAAACTCTATCAATGCTGCCAACAAAGTAATAAACGGGGCTATAAAATAAGGTTGTTTGTTCATTGATCATAATACCCCATGCCTATGGATTTTGTTGCTATATCAAATTGAAATTTGTAATTTGTCAATAAATAAATAAAAATATATTTAGATTTAGGAGGTAATGATGTAGCAATGGTAACCGTAAAAGACTAGGAGGAAGAATTAAGGTTAGGAATGAGTTTCAGTAGTAATTTATATTTGCACCCTAACTGAGTCAAGGTCAAACCCATTTGACCAAAAGTCAGCTTTCCCCCAAATGTTTTGACTTTTCTTGAACAAAAATCTTAATTAACAAAAAAATAATAGTGAAGAGGCGATAAAAAATAACCCAATTTAGTGAGTCTCGGGTCCCACTCTTGTCGTAACTGGGACCGCAACACGAAGACAAATTTATCTCGGAAAGATTGTCTGTGAAATCTCGGAGTCTTTTTTTTTCTTCAATTTATACTCGTAATATATATACCAAGCATCCTGCATACATTCCATATGTTAAGCTTATATATATATATATATATATCAATACAACACCAATTTTTTAACAATAATAAATGAATAGAGTTTTTTAGAGTTGGATATTATTTTTATTGCAAAATTTCCATATGTTAAGTTTTTCTCGGCGAGATATCAACGATATCTCGGTGGAATCTCGTTTCGACGAGATTTGAGAGACTCATATAGGCTATGGACCAAGAATCTCGACCATATTTCGGCCCTTGACTACATTGGATACTCCTACAAACATGAGCAGGATGCTCATTATGAGTATATCAAAGAAATCAACACTAATGTCAACACCCCTTGGGTAGTGATAGGTGACCTGAATATTACTCTTTGTCCTGGAGATAAATTGAATCATGTTTCCTCCTCTAGCTCTTCTACTATCTGCCAAGATTATAATCCAAGTGATATTGGTATAAGAGAGTGGTTAATAATGTTGGAAGTTCAGTAAATGCAGTTTACAAACTTAAAACTAGAGATCGATCATCATTAATTAATGTTAGTCTATCCTCAAACAAACTAGTGTCTAGTTCATAACTAAGCCATTCCTAATTAGTAAATAAAACGAAATTATAATATAAATGAAAACTTAAGCTAAATAGAAAATAATAAAATAAATGAGCAATAGATAAAAACTTACTAGTAACACCAAGATTGATTAAGGATCACCGTTAGAAGCATCTTTAAGTCTTGACTTATGGGGAGGATACCAAGTACACCACTAACTTTTTGTTACGGAACCTATAAACCATTTTCTTGCGTGAACTTTAATACAAGATTAAAGCATACAAGAATATATCCTTGGATAATCTCTTAAAAGAGATTCTTGAATAATAATGATTGATTAACGTAAAACTTGCAAATACTTTTAATTATAATGATATAATCACGTCAGTTTGCCTTTCTAAAGTTGCTTTGCAAACATGATATTCGAAACATAGTTTTCATACGTAGTTCCAGACCGTTCCAACTTACTCGTGTTCTGCTAACCATGCAAGGACAAAAAGTCTAATAGTAGCATGCATCACTAATTTCCTAGTGTTGTCCAAGCATTAATCATGCCTTGGACTAGCGCATTTGACATTTCAAGCATATTTTTAAGAGCTTACTCTGTTTCGACATTATGTTGGATGCAAGCACTGGTATTACTCGTGCCGACGACGCATTAGCCAGGATCATCCAATCCCTACATTGCATTGCCCTTGTTATGCAAGTATCTTTATAAAGATCCCCCTAACTTGTGAAACATACCCTAACTTGCATACCGGTTAATGTCCTTTTATAACCATTCACATTTCGCAGTTGGTGGCGTATATGGTGTAGCTTGATAGGAAGTATGAGTATTCAATGAATGGATTGCCACTGCTTCATCGAGTATATTAACAACCATTTATCGTCTCGTACGCCGATCCCAATAATATGAATTACCGAAATGTCGTAATCACCTTTAAATTAGATGATATGAGCGACGGGGCGCTGCACCATAAATGCAGAGCGTTCCGGCTTCCTACATACCCAACCGTACCATGAAGGGATCAAACACAAACCGTAGTTTATTAAAGTTGAGATTAGAAACCAAAAATAACTCATTTTGGAATAAGCAAAGCCTAGTCCGTATAGGCCAAGAGACTTAATTCGGAACTATAGGTCCTCTTGTTCGAGGTATGCAAATTGGTGCAACACTGACCTTTCTGTCGAAATGCATCAAAATGATGCATTATTGGTAAGCAACACAACAACAATGATCCCTACACATCATAAAGATTTATCTAATACATATGTAACACCCGCACTTTTCGCATGGCGCGTGCTCAAGGGTATGTTATTTGAATGAGATGAAGCTTCATCTCAAAACCGTGTTGCGAATTCTAGGATGCATTCCTAGGAGAAATACATCACCTCGAACTTGCGATGAAAACTTAGTTGAAGTGTTGCGTCGACTTGGCACCATGATTCTAAGCTTGTTCTTTACTTGAAGAAGCGACATTTACTCATATTTCGTACTAGTTGAAGCATCAATGATGCTTCGATATTATTATGCTTGGCCCTGTCCAAGGGATGCAACATTAATGAGTGTTCCTTATTTAAGGAAATATCTTAGTGAGAACGCACTATCATGTTGTCGTGCTTACTCACAGAAGCATCGTTCCCCTATGAAGTTCCTTAAGGAAGCATCGTGGTGCTAAGACGTCAGCACGCTTGTCGCAGAAGCAGGTGGTACTTGATGAATGAAAAATATCTCCCCATTTTATATTTTTGGAAATATCAATATGACATATATAGGGAGGAGATGTTGGTTAGTTGGAAGTCGATGATGCTTACCCAAGGAAACATCATTATCCCGAGGATGGTTACTCAAACAAGCATCACTGTTCGTATCTCCCTTCCCCGAGGAAACATCATAGTGTGACTGCACTGTTATGCTTTGATGCTTACTTACAGAAGCATCACTAACCCTACGTATCTTACTTAAGGAAGCATTACTGCCAGAGTTCGCTAAGGAAGCATTACTATCATCAGATGCGTACCCAAGGAAGTCTCAGTTATGCAATTGTGCATATTTTACGAAAGACCCTTTAACATATAAGGATTAGGCTTTGCTTGGCTTTCAGCTTGCAACACGAGATGTATTTACTAGCTTGTCATGCTGATTGATGAACTATGATTTGTGCTTGATCCCAACCTCAATGAGTTCCAGTATTAGTGGTTCAACATCCTATCGCTCATATTATCTAATTGGGAGGTGATTGGTAATTCATAACATATGGATCGTCCATTCAATGCTAGAGTTAATCGTTGCCATACTTGATGAGGTAGTTGCAATCTATTCCTTAGATGCTCATACTTCCTATAAAGTCATTCATGTTGGGTTGCACCAATCATAAATTGGACATGGCCAAGAAAGGAAGCTAACTAGAGTTAAAGTTAAGGATCTTGCATCAATGGTGTGTTAATAAGATTCCAATTGAATACGTACAAGTCCAAGGCATGACTTATGCCTGGACAGGATTCGGAAGCCATATATGCATGCAATATGCATCAGCTTTAACCTTGATGGTATTGCACTATTCGCATAACAAGGGTGAGTTCGGAATGGTATGGAAGTTATATTTAAGGTATCATGCTTGCGAAGCATGCTTTCAAAGTCGAATGGACGTATATTTTCCTGGTGAACTTAGAAGCTTTAAGGCTCGGTCACTTGGTCACGAGTAGGCACATCAGGGAGTTTTGTCCTACGCCTTTGGGCGCCGTAGGCGTAATTTTTGTCCCGTCACAACTTCACAAGGAATAATGATGATTTTCCATCAAGTATACTTAATTGGGTAAGCATATATCTTGGTGATGCATCTCCCCTTGATGTACCTCCAACCAACACATGTTTCCTATATATGTCTTATTGACATTTTATAAATTAGTTTTTGGGAGTAGATGGTCATATATCAAGTCTCACCTTCTTTTGCAACATCGAATTACAAGAAATGCACCAGAGTGATGCATGTTAATTCTTAGCCGATGTCCAACTTGTGAAATTCACGATAGTAATGCATTTTAGTTCATAGCCAACGTCCCTTCTTTATATAAGTCTTATTCGCATTTCCACCATTGGAAATTAGGGAGTTGTTGGACCTGTATCAAGTCCCTCCCTTTTTGTGACAAGCATAATTAATGATGCTTTAACATCATAATTCCATTGATGCATCATTTTTTGAAAAGTGTGTATCACTACTTTAAGTCGATGTAATGCATAAATTTTTTGTAATACGGGCTCGAGATGAAGCTTCATCTCGTGTAATGATGCATCCTAGAATATGCATCATGCGAAAATATGAGTGTTCTATTATCGTGGACAAGCTTTACCGATTTTGATTTCCTGAGCATATTTATGATACCATCATGCCCTACCTGTTCTATCTTGGTATTGATTTTGTCCATCTTTGGTTTTTGCAGGTGAGGGTTTATTATCATTTTTTTGTTCTGAGAGGAAGAACGACAAAATAGACACTCAGATAAAACTCAAACCTTATCGTGTTTGATGATGGTCTAATTTTTTCCTTTCCTTAGGGTAATCTTATCTTCAATATTATACAATGTGGTAAATCTCTATATTTTATTATTTTTCTACAATTTCGATTTCTCTCTCTCTCTTTTTTTCTTTTTTTTTGATAAAGAAAAGAGATACAACACAACTTAGAGAGCGAATATGTAATCCTGAATCCAAACAATCAGATCATGGATGTGTCTCCTCTTTTCGCTAAATAAGATAGGTCTATATATTTTTTTTGGAATGTAGATCCTTACACAAAATGTTACAAAAATTCTTAAAAGTTCCAAAAAATTATCCAGTATTTTATTGTTTCTGCATGTTACTAAAATTCTTAAAAGTTCCAAAAAATTATTCAGGATCTTATTTTTTCTCCAGTTGGTAATTAAAATGCTTCCTTGCATGGATCTCCTGATTTTCGGATTGTTTCCCAGTAAATTAAAATTTCTGCAGTTGAGATGAGAGGCACATTCTAATTAAAGTTTGGATAGCTGATATGCAGTCCTTTTCCTCTTTGTTATGAGCTCTTATAGTGTTGCTTCTCTTTCCAATGATTATCCCTATCGAGTCATAAATTATAGAGACAGTTCCAGTAAGTTTAGCGATTCTATATCATAGTGAGTATTGAAAGCGAAAGTAGTCCAACTGGTATTCAGGGATTGTTGAGAGGTTGTTGCTACACAAGATTGTATGATTGTGGGGTTGAGAAGTGCTAGTGACAGATTGCAAATGGTTGAGAATTTATTGACTAGTAAACGAGGGATTATGAGTAATTTCTTGGAAAGTCCAGGCGTACCTGACTTTCCAGACAAACTAGGAAATTGTGGCACAAAGATCAACTGAGCTTCCTAGAGGAGCGCTATAGGGAGTAAAAGAGAACCAGGATTTACAATATTTAGAGCGGCTTTGAGAAGGATCAGTAATATTGTTAAGATTTAGGTTGCAACTTTCCCAAAGTGTTCTTGTGAATGCAATGCAAAAGACATGCTCAAAGGTTCTTATGGCATTGTTGCACAAAGTGCGGACTGGGTCTATGTGGTGTATGTATTTAGCCAGGTGACCATTAAATGAAAGAATACCTGATTTAAGTTTCCAAGCAAAAAGTTGGACTCTTGGGAGAACATTGAGCTTCCATATTTTAGAAGCAGTTTCTTCAATTTGTTGTTGATCTTTTTTTATGAAGGACATTGTACAAAGACTTAGGAGTGAAAATACCATCCTCAGCATGATTCCATCTTAAGATGTCAGGTTGATTCAGGTTAGGAGTTAATGTAAGAACACTTTGGATTTGGGAAGAAGATAGAAAAGTAGAGAGCATGGGAATATTCTAGTGTCCACCAGATAAGAGATGAGAAACAAGAAGAACTCTATTAGTATCAGCATCCAATTTGGAAGAATCAAGGGCATGAATCTGGTCTGGTAACCATATATCCTTCCAAATGTGGATACTAAAGACATCTCCAACTTCCCAGTAGCAATGCTCTTTGAGAATCATTAGGACTTTTTAGACTCATTTTCAGGCCCAAGAAGAGTTAAAGTTGCGGATGGAGTTGAAAGGATTTGAGAAAGGGAAATACCTAGATTTCATATTTTTACCCTATGGGGAATTTGGATTTGAGAACAGTCTCCAACCATTCTTCGCAATCAGAGAGAGATTAATTTTTTCCAAATCTTTTATACTGTTTTCTCTATTTTCTTTAGTGTTGCAAAGACCGGTCAAAGCTATAGGATATAAGCTTCTTTTTTTCTAGCATCTTTTCCCCACCAGAAGTCTCGGACAACGCCGGAGCTTTCTTGATGATGGTTTTAGGCAGAAGGAAAGAAGGCATAGTGTAGATAGGTATCGGTTCAAGAGTAGTTTTGGCTAGGACATTTCTCCCTGCTTAAGACACATTTCCACCTATCCATCCTTTTAATTCGACTTCCATTTTCCCCACTACACTATGAAAACAAGTTATCTTGGACTAATTAGTAAACAATGGTATTCCCAGGTATTTGTCATTGAAGGATATTTTCTTGACTTTTAAAATGTTGATGATTTTTTTCCCGAAACTGTTTTTAACTTTTAGGAGAAAAAAAAATACCATACTTGAAAAAATTAATCATTTACTCTGAAATTTTACCATAGAATTCTAGAGTTTCAAGAAGACCTATGTTTGATGATAGCTTTCCCAAAAATCAGACAACCATCCCCAAAAATAAGATGACTAACAGGGAGACTGTTTGGGGAAATTTTAAAACCAGAGATAGTCCCCGCAACTTCAACATTAGAGAGGGATGTGGAGAAAAACTACATACAAAGAATGAAAAGGCAAGGAGAGAGAAAATTTCCTTGCCTTAACCCTCTAGTAGGTTTGAAAGAGGTGCTGGGAATATCATTGATAAGAATCCTAGAAGAACTAGTACTGACACATTGGAAATAAAATTGCACACTCATCCGAAAAAATACGTTTCACGATAGTCATAAGGAAGGACCATTCGACCCGGTCGAATGCTTTTGCCATGTCGATTTTGAGACCCATGAAATCTTTCTTCCCTTTTTTTTTCCACATAGAGGAATGGTTTCATGTGCCACAAGAACATTATCTGAGATTTGCCTTTACTTGACAAAGGCTCTTTGGCAAAGAGATATTAAACTATCAAAGTGCGGTTTAACTCTATTGGTTATGACCTTGGAAATAATTATGTAGAAAATATTACAAAGACTGATTGGCTGATATTCATTATGGCAAGCGCGGTGGGAGACTTTTGGGATTAGATAAATGAAAGTTTGATTTAACTGTTTCAACATATGACCACTAGCGAAAAATTAAGCTTGGACAGTCTTAGTAATATCAGACCTTACAAGACTCCAGTTTTTTTGTTTATCTTTTTGAGAAAACAGGCTGGGAAACCATCTGGACCCGAGCTAGCATTATGTAGTTGTGAGCTACTAAACTACTTTTTGATTGTTGTATCTTTTTTTGTTGTCTTTTTTTCTTCTTTTCTCAGTAGTCGTAGTAGAAAAGAAGATTAGTTGAAGATTTCAATCCTCACTTTAGAGGTGAACATAAAACAAAGCCCTAACTTTCAATTTTGACATTTTTTGTCTGTGCTTTCTTCGTTTTTTGGAGTTTAAGAGCTGGATTCAGTGATTTTAAAATGTTTGACTTAAGTTTTATTAAGTGTTTTAGGATTTTGGTATGAGAAGTTTGACATTGTGTGTTATACTGAAGAAGAGTCTGCTAAGTAAAAGAAGATTTCAATTTTTTGTTACAGAGTCATAGAGGCCAAGAAACTTGAGGATTTAAATCAACCGGTTGATGTTCCTGCTCTGCATGATATGGTTGCTACCTTATACGGAAACGAGTTTTACAGAAGAGGTAAAATTTTTGGAGTTAGTATTATTATGATTATATGTGTGTTACTTGTTGATGCATTGACATATAGTTTATAGGAAAACAAACCCCAAATAGAATATTTCTCCAGAAACACAATATATTTCACGATAATCTTTTATAGTAGATAAACCAAATATTTATACTACAAAAAGAACCACTTCCTATAATCTAGGAACTAATCCATAAAACAACCGTACTAATTACCTAATAAATTCTTAGATAATTACATACATGCATATAACATTCACATCCTCTTCAAAGCAACCTTGTCCTCAAGGTTATAAAATGTCAGTTATTGATGCATTTGAGTGGAAGTTTCCATTCCGCACCACTTACAGTACAGTAAGAATTGTATCTTGCAACATCTGTTCTCGCAAACAAACAAACAAAACAACATGTTACTTTCTTGAACATCTATTTTGTAATCCAAACCTTGATTGAGGAAGAAAATTTGACACGACCACGAAATCGACCCCTATATATTTCCTTCCAAATTTTCTTAAAACAATGTGGTTCATGCCACGTAAACGCCAAGTGAATCCATTTAGATATGGTCATAGAAAATGGACTTTCATAGGCAGATAGCAATGGAACATTGAAACAAGAAACTTCATTGTTATTTGGTAATTCAAGTATATCGGAAAAATAAGAAATGTTAAAGGTCGGCAAACTTCTTTTTCATGTTCTTGTGATATCCATTTCTTCTTCAAAGATATCAAAGAACTCACCCAAACAGAAAACTTTACTTATCGGTGATTCTTGTGTAACATTACTATAATTTTCAAGAGATTCTAGATAAGCTTGTTTGAAACCTTTGAAAGCATCTCTCATTTCTTCAGCCATTCTCAACAATTCTTATAATAAGCTTCATTAAACATCTTTATGTTTGGATCCTTCCCGTGATCGTCCCTTCTCTTGATACCAAATGTTATGTTGTACATACAATCTTAACACTTGTTGATGCATTCATAAGTAGTTTATAGGAAAACCAATCATGTTTATAGGAAACCAAACTCCAAAGAGAATATTTCTCCAGAAACACAATATATTTCACGATAATATTTATACTACAGAAATCACCATTTCCTATAATCTAGGAACTAATCCATAGAATAACCGGACTAATTACCCAATAAATCCCTAGATAATTATATGCATGCACACATCAATGTGTTTGATAAACTTTTTTTATTTTTTTGATGTTGGAAATAGTTGTTTAGTGTGATTATTTACTTATTTTATCTGTACATAATGTTAAGCTTCTCAGTAATTCATACATAGATGGCACACGTATGTAAGTTCTTGACGCATACAAGTTTCTCAGTAATCAAAAATGTCGAAGTCTTCAGTATTATACCATCATAAATGCATGGACGGAATTTTGTTTGTATGCCGTAACCAATCTAAAGTCAGATATGAAGAGTTCACTGCCAGTTGGCCAAGTTGGGTCACCTTCGTCCCATTTCTGGGATATAGTTGAGGAATGATTAATTGTTGATTGATAGAATTTAGACAAGCCAATTTCAATCTAATATGAACTTTAACTTCTTCTGTATTTATTAAGGCGTGTTCCTCAAGCATAGATGGCCATGTGTATCAAAAAAATATTAGAAAATGTTCGAGTGTGGCTCCCATGTTTCTGAATTTTCTTCCGTATTCTCATCAGTTAAGAGTTGCGAACTTGGTGGAAACCATATACCTAAAGTAATCAACAATCTAGATACATGAATTTTCTTTTTGTATCATAATTTTCTTGTGTGCTTTAATTCACTTGCTTGCTTTATAATTGTGAGTAACTAGGTTCCATTCTAGAGAAGATCTATTAGAAAGAACTTATTATGTGAAGACTTATGGTTAAGGGTCATGAATCTCAATCTCAGGAGATAGTTAACATGTTTTGACCGTTATGTTAGGTGGTATGATACCACTTATTTGGGAGCATTTTATTTGGTGTTTCGTTGGTTTTATATGATATTACTTTCAAATCCCTTACCGATTGTATGCTTGAACTGTTATATTAACACAATTTTAGTATATATTTCACATAATTATGGTTGGAGTCAAAATTAGAACCGTTATGATTATAATACCCTGTAATCTTTTTGTTGGATTTTATCCATCGCTTGTTCATTGTAGTCCTATCAGTCTAAAATTTTGGTTTTGTTTGCTAGATCGAACCACCACAATATTGTAGTAGAACTGTCTTTGAAGATGCTACACCTGAATTGGTGAGGCACTTCTTATGGGATGATGATTTGTTGTCCAATGGATGAAATGCTCATATATTGTGAGACGTAAAAGGAATTCTCCCATCACAGGTACTATGGTAGTCCATTGTGTTAGAACATTGCTCGGTTGAACCCACTAAACGTTGGTATGTCAAGGTTGGTTGTCATATTTTAGTATCAAAACTCAATTAGAGTCGCTTGATTAAAACTACTAGAGTCAACTTCGTTTAGGTTAGACTATGAAGTCTAGGAATGTTGAGATATATAAGTATTACTATGAAGACCTAAAGAACGCAAATACGTATCGACTACGTACAACGAAGACATCATCCTTCCACTTGAGGTTAGTAATACTGATTTGACTTGTTTCCATTCCTATCGTTTATTTCAAGTCGTTTAAGATTGAAAACGTAACATGCGAGGTTATATATGATACTCTAGTATTAGACTTGGTCATGTTAGTATGATCAAAGTGTCAAGGAAGTATATGAATTACGAAGTATAACGTTTATCTTTTGAACTTCGTAAATGAGACACCAATAATCTATATAACTTGTTAATTGATTGTGTATTGAATATAAGTGTAATTTCATCCTAGGAAACTATGTTTTATTACATTAATTTAAGGAAGTAGATATACGACCTTGTTTCGTAATCGAAAGAAACCAATAGGTGTTTTGGTTTGGTTTTCTATGAAGATCTAATGGATGACAAGTTCCAACCTAAGGTGGAAATTCAGGTAGAACCGATCTTAACTTATGTTAAGAGTCAAGGTGGAATCGATCCCTACCTATCTTGGGCTAATTTGTAGAATCGATCCTAGCTTTTGTTGGGAATCATGGTAGAACCGATCCATACCTATATTGGGAGTCTTGGTAGAACCGATCCTACATTTTGTTGCGATTCATGGTAGAACCTATCCCTACCTATATTGGGAGACTTGGTAAAATCGATCCTAACCTATGTTGGGAGTCATGGTAGAACCGGTCCCAAGAGCAAAACCGATTTTCAATATTCACATATTACTTTAGGGTTTTGTGTGAGTTTGGAATTAGGGTTTACTAGATAGGAAAGTTCTATATGTCGACGTAATTTGAACATATGCACAATTCTTATCATTGATTGTTCAAAGATATTCCTTGATACTCAAGGTGATCCCAAACCAAAATATTGGAGAATCTTTTAATTAAGATTTTCAAATTATATGTTTTTGATTTTCCAGAAAACAAAACATATCTCTATAAAAACTATATTTGGGCCGACCGAGCGAAGCGAGGGAGGACCTTATATGGCCATTTTTTTGTAAAATCTAAGTCATCAATTGACACAAAAAGATTAGAAATGGTTAGGGCCGAAAAACAAAAAATGACCCTCTAAATCATATTTTTCTTTTTTTCTCGTAGACATTTTCGTAAATAAACCAAAGAGGAAGGGCAATATGTATTAGACATTTTCGTAAATAAACCAAAAAGGAAGGGCAGTAAGTATTAGACACTTTCGTAAATAAACCAAAGATGAAGGGCAAATAGATATAAGTGTCAGATTGTATTATAATTTCTTAATTGGCAACCAAACTTTAATATAACATATCTAAAAATCCGTGCCTTGAAATTGTACAAATTTTATCTCGTTGGAAAGGTTATTAAAAAATCTACGCAATGAATACAAACAACAATATAAATTTAGAGTTTTTACGAAAAAATCGGAGGTATATATCATTTTAGGTACAATTTTAGAAAATTAGATGTATGTCCATTATGTAAACCACCACAAAGAATACATAATACTTTATGTAGCCATATTTTGGTTTATGCATCAACTAATTTTCCGTCGCAACTAATAAAACGACGTACTCCCTCCGTTTCGAGAAAAGTGATACTTTCACTTTAGGTACAATTCTCGAAAATTGAATGCATAACTATTATGCAAACCACCACAAAAGATGCATAACACATCATGTAACCATATTTTGGTTTATGGATCGACTAATTTTTCGTTTATGGAAAAGTGATACTTTCACATTCAATTTTTCTGAAACGAAACGAAAGTATCAATTTTTTTTGAAACAAGGCGAAAGTATCACTTTTTTTGAAATTGGGTGAAAGTAGTCGCGGACAAACCCCATCTTTAGATTCTTATTCTGTCGGCCCTCCCACCGTGGCAACAGCTGTACTAGTAGTTAAGTACTAAACTAATATTAAATATTTTTTAAAGAGAGATTTCAGAATTATAGGTTAGATATTAGTTGGAAATATGAAAACCGAAATTAGGTACTTTATTGCATATATTGAGAATCTTTCGGTTTTGGAATTTCCTTATTGTACAAATAACCTTGGTCTGTAAATAATGAAGCTTGTTGTTCTTACAAACTATCCTTAGCCAGGAAAACTTTATCTTTTTGTTGTTTCTAGTGGTGCCGATTACTAGTATTACTTGTAATACTATACCAGAGAGGAAAGTACCCTAATTAGGCGAAATCTCTTACGTCCGCTTATTAAAGACTTCTGTGGGATCAAGAAGCTATATAAAGTACCGTTGGTGGGAAACTAGATATTGCATTATTATTTTAGTTTTCGATTATTGATTTGATTGACTAACAGTTGTTGATACTTTGATTGCACCTAGTTTGATTATTCTTGAGAGCCTTCTCTTCTGACATAAGGTCACTCAAACTAGATAAAAGTATCGACGGGATCTTCAGAAAATGTTTTTAGATCTGAAGACAACTTGTGATCATCCATTGTTAACAAACTCCGTTTTGTGCGTGAGTGATCATAAGTGGAATCAAGTTTTTTGTACGGGTACAATTGAAGATAATTGAAGATTCGAAGACAAGAAGATTTTTGTAATTGGTTTCGCATCTTGTGATATTACTTCGGGCACACATCTTAATCAGCTGGGATCCGACTAAGATCATATTTATCTTTGGTATATTTTATCAAGTAGTCGTATAGATCGAAAACTATCATTTGGTGGTATTCTTCAGTATCCGAATCTGATAGTTTGTGAATCTAGTTTTGATTATTTCAAATCTTGATTGATCTTACCCTACAAAGGAGTTTACTTGTTAAACGGAAGAGCCTTTGTCAAGAACTCAACATATCTTTATTCTTAAGATTGATAGAGTAGCTACCAAACAGCTTTGTTCCTTTACTGTTTGGAATACGATCAGAAGGAGTTGAGTGCTGAAGACTTTACATCGGTAAAACAACTCAAGATAGTGATTTCTATCTTGGGATGCACGTGCGTTGGCCAGAAGGTTGTAGGCGCAGGGATACTGAGGGACTAAGTAATTAGGAGTAGATTACCTGGTCTCAACTATACGAAGTTGGTTTTGTTCTTTGTATAACGACTTAATTTTGAGAGTATCTAAAACTGGACTAGGTCCAGGGGTTTTTCTGCATTTGCCGTTTCCTCGTTAAAAAATTCTTGTTGTGTGATTTACTTTTACTTTCAGCAATAATAATTGTTTTTATTGTAGTTAAAAGTAAATACACTAGTACGTTAATCCAAGGAATTTGATAGTAATCCTATCGTTTATCGGTTTTGTTAGTGCATAGATCGGTTGAACCCACCAAGCATTGGTATGTCAAGTTTGGTTGTCATATTTTAGTGAACAAAACTCATTTAAAGAGTCGCTTGATTATTTACTAGAGTCAACTTCATATAGGTTAGCTAGAAAGTTACTAGGATATGAGACTTACAAGTATTACGTGAAGACTTGAAGAATGTGAAGAAGTAAAGGGCTACAACGACGACATCATCCTTCCACTTGAGGTTAGTAATATTTGACTTGCACTGTTTCATTCCTAACGTATCTTTCAAGTCGTGCATATTGAAAACATAACTGCGAAGCTGTGAATGATTATACTCTAGTTAGACATAGTATTAAGGAATTACAATACGAAGTATAACGTCTATCTTTTGAACTTCATTTATAAGACATCGACATAATCGTATGAATGCTATTGTGATTATGTATGGGTATGGGTGAAGATTTCTTCCTAGGAAACAATGTTTTTACATTCGTTTAAAGAAAGTACAATTCATAAACTTGTGTTATGAATCGAATGGGAAATCGCTAGGCTTATTGGTATTGTTATTCATTGTAAATCTTTGGATTACCAATATGTGTGTTTAGTATAACCGCTCATAACTTGTTTATGTATCATGGTAAAACTATTCACAAGGCCTGACTTTTGTATTGGTATGACTTTTATTAGTGAAACCGATCTTAAGTAATCACCGGAGATGGTATGATCGATTTACTGTAATTGGTATGACCAACTCTAGACATTGGGGAACCGATCCTAGTAAGAGGTGCAACCGATCACAAGTAGGGGAATCGATCCTTGTAAGAGGTGCAACAAAATCTTAGTGATTGGTAACCGATCCTATGACTTGTGCAACCGAATACAAGTTAGATACCATATATATGTGGTAACCGATCCTAGTACCTAGTCAACCAATTTTTGGAAAGCTAGTGTGACCGATCCTAGTACCCACATGGAGGTAGAACCGAAACTTGATTTAGTAGAACCGTGAAACCCATAATTGGTGATTTGATAGGATAATCAATCACATAGTTCTTGGAAGTCGGATGAACCAATTCTAAACATGTTTTGAAGTGTGGCAAATCGGTTCCAAGATTGCAAATATGAAAAAGGATTTACAAAGTAAAGATGTCGACATACTTTGAACATGTGCAGTAACTCTTATCTTTTATTGTTCAAAGATATTCCTTAATAGCTAAAGGAGAAGCCCGGATCGAAATAAATTGAGAATCTTTTAATTAAGGTTTTTAGTTTTATATGCTTTTAATTTCCAGCAATTAAAATGCATATCTTTAGAAAATAAAAATTGGTAATGTGCATTTACTAGTTGGAGATTTTCTACTGAGATTTCGGTCAATATTTGGACAAAGCATTTCCAGGAATTATGAAAACCGAATTTGGAAATATATTGCATATCTTGAGAATATTTTCGGTTTTGGAAATTCCTTGGTGTACAAATTTCCTTGGTCTATAAATATTGAAGTTTGCATTTTAAGAAAACTAATCCTCAGAGCAAGCAAAACTACCTAGTTGTGTTGTTACTGGTGGAACCGTCTATTTGGAGAGGAAAGTACCCTAATTAGGCGAAATCTCTTATGACCGCTCGTTTTAAAGACTTCTTTGGGATTGGGAAGCTCTACGAATACCGTTGGTGGGAAACTAGATAATTGCAGTTTATTATTAGATTTCGATTGATTTGATTGACTAACGGTTGTTAAACTTTGATTGCACCTAGTTTGTTTATGCTTGAGAATCTTCTCTTCTGATATAAGATTCACTAAAACTAGATCGAAGTTTAGACGGGGATCTTTAGACTGTTTGTAGATCTAAAGACGTCTTGTGATAATCCATTGCTAACAGACTCGTTCTATGTGTGATTGATCACAAGAGATTCAAGTTGATTATGTGCAGGTGTTTATTGAAGATCTAAGAAGATTTGAAGACGAAAAAGATTTCTGATTTTGGTTCATAATCTTTGGTGTGCACAAAACTTGATCGGCTGGGGATCCAACTATAATTGGTTTATCTTTGTGATAATTTAGATTGATTAGTTAAGTAGATCGGCATCAATACGTTTCTTTGTGATTTGAAGTATTGATTGCAAAATCTTGACAACTACTTTGGTAGTTGTTATTGGATAGATCTAAGAACCTGACAAAGGAGTTTATTGGGATAAGCGGAAGAGCCTTTTGTCAAACTCATATCACTTGATTGAAAAGAGTTGTTACCGAACAGATTTGTTGTTCATTTACTGTTTGGAATCCGAACCAAAGGAATTGTTTCATGTGCGTGACTTATTACAAGTTGGAGGCGCAGGGATACAGATGGAACTAGGTGAACTATAGGTTTAGTTGCTTGGTCTCAACTATACGAAGTTGGTTTAGATTTTTTATAGCGGCTTAATCCTGAGAGTATTCAATTCTGGACAAGGTCCCGGGGTTTTTCTGCATTTGCGGTTTCCTCGTTAACAAAATATTGCAGTGTCTTTTACTTTTCTACTTTCATAATTATAATTGATTTATTATTATTAGAAGTAAAATACACAAACGTTAATTCCTATTTACTTGATAGCAATCCTATTGTGTTTCGTTAAGTCCGAACCTATTATCAAGTAAACATACTTCATTGTTGTATTGTCTCGATCTTGTATCCATAGTCAATCACACAAGGTATCTTGTTGTCATATTGTCTCGTCTGGTATCCATAGACGATCACACGAAGTGTGAACCGATTAGTTGTATTGTCTCGACTCAGTCTATAGACAATCACTTTCGGAGAAAGGACTTATAGGTGGAAAAGTTTTAAATTGAGGTATATTTGGGTACCCTCGTATTTTCAATTGGTATCAGAGCAGGCAAACACGAAAAGATCTAACAATCTGTGTTTGGTGCGATCAATCCTATAAGAATTGAATCTATGTCTGATTCAGTTAACGTTAAGCAAGAGTATGAATACTCAAAAGTTGAAGATGTTACCACTTCGTTAACTCATGATCCAGGAGTTACGAAAATCAAGAGTACATCTGAGTCTATCTCTGATGGAAAAGAAGATGCTGATAAAGAGTTGATAAAACTCCTAAAGCCCATTAAATCTCTGTCTACAAGAATGATAATCTTAAAGACAGAGTCAAATCTTCTTAAGAATGAGATCAGAGATAAAGACATTCAACTAAATATTCTAGCCAAAGAGAATATGGATCTCACGGTCAAATTAGAAGCTCTTTGTAAAACTCTTACTCAAAATAAATAGACACATCCTATGACTCTGACTAATGATTCTGTTATAATTTCTTCTGATGAAGAAACCAAAGGTCCTTGCTGGACTTTGAGAGACTGTGATAACAAAACTTGTTTGATCACATCTGAAACAGATCATGATGGTGGTAGTTTTCCCAACTATATCAAGTCAGAAGAGGATGAAAAATCAGCTTCCACATCTACTGATGATCAAGCGAAATCTTGTCCAAACGAAACTTTGAACCGATTCCGTGAACGTGATCTTAAGGAATACAACTTTCAGTCACTTGACAGGAAACTTATACTTCTTCAAAATATGGTGGTAAAAATATTGAAAAAAGTTTCTTGTCTTAAAAAACTGAAAGACCATTCCTCAGTAGAAAGACAGAATATACCACTACCCGATAAAATCAACTCAAAAGAATCAGAGGAAAGAGTTGATAATCGCTTCTGGAAAAAGGTTCCTCCTCACCCATATCGAAACAATTCTTGTTTTGATGAAGAACGATTACAGAAGAAAGGGAAAGAGAGAATCTTTGTCAAAGGAAACAATCAGGAATTTCCGATAATTGTTTCAGATAATCATGTTGATGTGCATCATAAGGAAATCCTTAGGATGAGGAAAATCATATGAAAATCTAATTAATAGAATTAAGAGAGATTCGTCTATCTATGAAAATTCTCACGTCAGTACAGTGTCTCCTAATGATCATGTGTTTTAGATCAAGGAAGGATCATCTTTTTGGGAGAAAATATCTTGGGCATAAATTCCCAAAGAGAAACATGAACTATGTTTCTGATACTCGATGTAAGCTAGAAAAAACTTACTCCGATACAACCTAGTTGTATGGAGATTGTGCAAACACATCCTGTTTGTGCTCTTTGGTGGATGGGAAAGGCACATAATAATCAAGGGCACATGTTCGTGATTAACTACAATTTTCTGGTAATAAGAGATATTTAAAAGATATCTTCTTTTCAATAAAAAGGAGAAGTTTGGAAAAATAACTTTCTATTTTCGGAAACTCTGTTTTTCTGAACCGAATGTATATTATTTTCAAGAAAAGATCTTCTCTTTATTGACTTACCTTGGTAAGGATTTTTGTGTTAAACATGTCTCCTATAACTCTCAGTATTACAAGGAGTAATAAAAGGGAAGCTCGAAAGGTTAGAAATTGTCAAGGATTCGTTTCAAAACGAAGAATCAGAAAGATTGTCTCAAGAATCGTGTCTGGTCATACTTCTGACAGATCCCAAGAAGAGTCATGTCTTTTTGCTATCAATGATTCAGATTTTACCAAGTGGTTTCCCACATATGGTATGTGTGAAGTTATGCATGGGTTTGGAGAACTTATAAGAAATCTTTTTACCTTGGTTCAAGATCGAGACAGACTAAAAGATAAAATAGAATAGACAAAAAGTTAGCTTGCTGACTTGAAACTTAAAATTGAAAATCTCGAAAAACAGGAAGTGGTTGCAGACAAGTCTCTTGAGACATGCTTCAAAAGTTTGAGTACTGATGGAATCTCAGTAAACAATAAGAGCACCACTTGAGATTAAGTTATTTGCTTTAATACTTAATCCAGGAAATAAACATCAGTTTTTGATTCCTTTCAATAATTGTATAATGTCTATTATGAATAAAAAACTATCTTATTTATGTATAAAATTATTAGTTTATAATTTTTCTTGTGATAGTTTTTCGATTACATAGCCTGTGCTTGAATGCTTTATTTTATTTCTATGTATGTTTATGGGATGTTTGATTTCGGTCTTCATGACCTTAATATTCGATCTCATATGGTGTGAACCCTTATGGTTTGGGTGACTTTTTGGTTTAGCAGGATTAAGTTCTATCCGATGTTGGTAGGCTTTATCAAAGGATCATAAGGGGTTCTGATTGAAACAATATGTGAAAAAGTCACAATATGTTGAATCGTTTGGTTTAGCATAAAAACATATGTGTTTCTGGGTTTTCAACTTTTGCATTGCATTAGTTAAAACCGGTTTTCAACCTTTCTCTGGTAAAGGTTGGTCCTTGTTGTTGTTCTTTTGTTTTGCGAGAGGATGACAACACAACGGGGGAGAGTTCCATGAGAACTTGCGCTTAATGATATTTCTTTCTGGGGAGAAGATGATGCGGAGCTTGAGGTAACGAATTTGTTAGTTAATCGTTTTCCTGTTTAAGAAAAGCCTGATTTTATTGCATATATTTATTGCTTTTGCTTAAAAAAAAATCGGTACAATTGATGTTTATTCCATTATTTGTGTATGGATGTGTGTGTGATTCAATTGTTTCCGGTTAAGAAAAACTATTGTTATCTTGCTTTATGGTTTGGTATCAATTGTTTAGGCTTACAAAATTTTGGTGCGATTGCGGTACTATAATATCTATGTTTGTTTCAATTGCTTCCGGTTGAGGTAAATAATTATGCAAGTTGATTTATGTTGGTTTGTATGAATTCTTTATGGCTTAACAAAAGAGTTTTTCGGGATCAATTGTTTAGTCCAATTGGATTCCGGATAAGAGAAACTAAGTTAATTCTGATCTTAGTTAGACTTATCAAAGTGGAGGTTTCGGTTATTCAAGTCTAATCGAATGCCTTAGCAAGAAATGCTAGTTAACTAACCTAGTATTTGTCTTGTTTAAAAGTGAAAGGTCTAAGTTATTATTTGAATAATTAGAACCTGATGAGAAAAATAGAGTTAATTCTGATCTTTATTTTGGTCTTATCAAACAAGCGATTGTATTTGTACAATCGGTTTAGCAAAGGAACTAAGGTGCTTAGTTTATTTTCGGTTTGCTAAACTATTAGGGAAAATTGCTTCGGGCAATTGTTTCCTTGGTAACATATCAAAACAAAATTACTTTGTAGTTTCGGTTTTGATATTGGTTATAAAAAATGGTGTGTGGAACCCTCGTGCTTAACTCTTATAGGTTTTGCAAGTCTTTTAAGATTTGTAAGATCCTTTCGGTTTGTCCTTTATTTGCTCGTGCCTTTGTCATTTTGTGACAAAAAGGGGGAGAAATATATGGAGTAAACAAGTGATTTGGTATCACTAAGGAAAGGACAATGGCGCTTAAACATTTTATCTAACAAAAGAGTAAAGCATAGACTAAGGGGGAGTAGCATATCATATTGATACTTATAGTTACATGAAATACAAAGGGAATAACAAAGACGTGCGGATTGAAAATCTACCTATCTTACCTTTAGGGGGAGTATTAGCTTTGTTATTATAATGTCAACAACGGCATTTACGGATTGAATGTATACAAGTTATTGTGATGTTGAAACTTGGAATCAAGCGTATGTGTAATGAATTCTTGTAATTTGTTTATCCATATGATGTAAGAGTTTTGTCACTAAAATTTACAAAGGGGGAGATTGTTAGAGCATAGCTCCGTTGAACCCACCAAGCGTTGGTATGTCAAGTTTGGTTGTCATATTTTAGTGAATCAAAACTCATTTAAAGAGTTGCTTGATTATTTACTAGAGTAACCTTCGTATAGGTTAGCCAGAAAGTTACTAGGATACGAGACTTACAAGTATTACGTGAAGACTTGAAGAATGTGAAGAAGTAAAGATATACAACGACGACATCATCCTTCCACTTGAGGTTAGTAATATTTGACTTGTGTTGATGGGGGTTTTTAGTTCAGGGCTAAAATCGTAAAACCCTGTATTTAATGCGCCGTCATTCT
Source organism: Papaver atlanticum (assembly GCA_023531105.1). Taxonomy (NCBI): domain Eukaryota; kingdom Viridiplantae; phylum Streptophyta; class Magnoliopsida; order Ranunculales; family Papaveraceae; genus Papaver; species Papaver atlanticum. Next base: position 2,211,227 of record JAJJMB010000061.1, read on the forward strand.
GCAAAGAGACTGAGTCATTCAAAAGTAAAGAGTGTTAAGACCTCTTTACTTACATATATATTGAGCAATTCAACATATTTATGAAATTTATCTAGAATGGTGCATGAAGCAACAATCCCAGATATTCTATAAATTTTAACCTACTGTATTATTCACTAATACATAGCCTGCCGAGTATTTTCCTATGCTATGTTCCAAGCCGAACTCTCAATATTGGCATGACATGAAGATTAATGTTCACTCGCAACGGAGTAGCATGAATCTCCCGAAGTGTCAGTATTGAGACCTGCATGAAAACACTCACATAGGCTACACCAGTCTCTGATAAGGAGATTTTCGTGTCAATGCGCTTTTTAATTAAAAGCTGGCACGATCGAAGCATTTAAATTCCTTAAGAAAATCTAGACTGTCCATGTCAGTCTTAAAAAACGATCACGGCCACATGATTTGGCCACGCAATTCAACAAGCCTAGCCTACTCCTAGCGGAACTAGGCGATCATCATGATGACCCTCGGAGGGCCCACTAGCATCCCATCCAATCGGATTCCATCTAGTACACCCGCAACGCCCTCGAACGTTAACCAAAACATGGGTGATCGCGCTATTTAAAAAAGAGCTCAAACGAGCTAAGACCGGCAACGGCCTCAAAAACATCACGACCGCCCAACTTAGCTAGCCTAGTTGGACGGCTTAGGTATTCCTTCGAATAATCAAAGAGGTGCTGACGCGTTCACCGGCGACCCAGCTCCATACCTGGTAGATCGAACTACACATAGTAATCCAAGAGCGCGTCAAACCGTTTTCTCAAAGTAGGGCGATCGCACGCTCTTTAAACCCTAAATTAAGTCAGCGACGCTACTCAACTGCCGCAAATCGATCGTTTCCGTCCATCTTCGCCAACTTGGTCGAACAACTTAGATCGGATTCTAGATGGACAACAGCATGACACTGTGATCACCGGCCACCCCTCTTCCATGAGGAGCGATCGGACAAGCCACGGCTTGTTCATATGGCCTCTGAACGATCACCCAAAAGAGGCTGGTCGCGCTGTTTGCATAATCCAACGGCAGTACGCAACTGCCGCAAATCATCTCGTCCATCCAACTTCGCTAGACTAGTCGGATGGTTTAGATTTATTTTCAGAAGGACAACAGGGTAACGCTGTGATCATCGGCCACCCCTCCTCCACAGGAAGCGATCGACCAAGTGGTAGCTCACCCATAGGGTTATCAAACGATCGCCCCAAAGGTAGCCGGTCACGCTACTTTTTTAAGATGTTCAATTCGCGACTAATTTGAACGAGCTCTATAACAACGATGTTTCATGCACATCGATTATTTTCAGCTGCTTGTTTAAAAGCGATGCTTTATATACATCATTTATAAGCGATGTTTTATAAATATTGATTTCACAAATAATCTTTTTATTTGACCTAAAAGCACTATGTGCTGATTTTAGCGGCGAGTCTCACGACTTCACCCATTTAATCGAGACATCAAACATGTCACAAACTGGGGGATGCTCACTGGGGTATTGGTCTGGCGGTTTACAGCATGCGTCGTGCAACGCACCCATTACGAGAAAGTAAAGGACGGACGGTTAACAGCAATGGGAGTAGTGGGTGAAAGTGTGCCCAATTTTCCCTCGTAATGGAAACGTGCTGATCACCACTTTTTACACAACTCCACTTCTCCACTACTTAATTGCCCCCACTTCCTATGAGATCAGGGGTGCGCTCAATGACTTGTATAAATAGGATTTCAACCTATTTCAACACAGAACACAAGTGTTATCAACACAAGTATCCAGAAAACACCGAGAACTTATAGCTTACATTCTGCAAGCCAGTTCCACATTCTGATAGAAGTCATAAAACAACCACACCTTAATAATTGAACATTCTGATCTAAAACACCTTCTTCGCTTCCCTCCCTAAGATCAACCCTTCTCCTTCACTTTGTGACCGAATTGAATCTGGAACGGCCATTTCTTGATTTAGGCCAGAGTCTTACAGATTGATCTCTCGAATCTAAAAGTACTCCCGTGCAGTACATTTGTTTAGGGTTTGAATTCGTTTCTCATCAACACACCCAAATTTACCAAAACAGCAGAATCAGTTTTTACCCCAAAACAACTGGCGACCACAGTGGGAGGTTAATCTCTCGGTTGCAAGAAATCAATTTCAATCTTCATTTCTAATTTTCTTAAATCTTGAACGGGTAGATCTTAGTTCTAAACGCAACCATTAATTCAATTTCATTTCAATCACCAATCCCTACTTCCGCTCCGTGATGTATCCCCACCAGCCAAATTCTTCGAAGGTCACATATGATCGAAACCCAATCACCATGGAAGGCATGGCTAGGATATTAGAAGATATCCTCACAAATCAAGCTGATATCGCCGAACGGAAAAACGAGACACTTTGTCTCTTAAGGAGTATAGAAAACCGTTTGTGGAAGGAGTCGGAAAGCATTTATCCGGGGAACACAATCAATGTTAAAGATGACACAAAAAATGTTGAATCTTTACCTGAAGTTTATGCCCCTGCCAACAACGATGCAGACAGAATACGTAACCACGTCGGACATGAACATAAAGGAAACAATTAATCAACAAAATCCAGCAAACAACAAAGAGCCGAAACAGTTTCACAGAGGAAGGGACTCGCCAGGAGTGTCACAATACCTGCAGGATAAGGGCAAGGAACCGGCTTATGAAGCTTTGTTGGAAAATCTGTATCTCAAGACCCTCGTAGAAGTTCAGAGAGTTGTGCAACAATCCACAACCACGACCGCTCTGACTCTACCAAACAGAGAAGCGCCTGAAGAAGGGGAAATTTATCAAGGCCTCCATGAAGACAAAAACTGCACAAATGAACGGTACTCAATTCAACCACGTCATAGTGCTATTGTCACCGATGCAGGGCCCTCGAGAGAAGTTGTACTTCAGCAAAACCGCCAAGCTAAACAATCCGTGTCTATGTCAATGCACACTCACGTATCAACTCCGTTCTTAAAACAAGATTCGTACCAAAGCCCACAAGAGTTCTCTCGACAACAGTCGCTAACGCGAGAGAAACCAGACTCAGGAAACCCGCCCTTCCCATTTCCAATGAGGAAGGTTCTGGAGTTACTAGAAGTTTGGGTGCAAAACAGGGTAGTTAACCTACCTCTTGTATTGCATCCGCCAACTGATCGGGAGATGATAGGTCTGAGATATTTCCATTACCACAGGTTCATCCATCACCCTACCAGTGAATGCAACGGCCTGAAACGCATTGTCCAGGAGAAAATTAATTCAGGGGAGTTGCGTCTATGAACTAGAAATCTTCCTTTTCTCTACAAGTTAACGTGTGTAGTTGCACAGAAGAGATCAAATCAACTGGGGACTTTTCATTGTTAGAGGCGTGTTACAACAACTTGGATCGCAACTTAGATTTTAAGCAATTATCCTGGAGATCCCAGTTTCGTTTGTTGAAACCTCGTCAACAAGTAAGTTTCGTTAAACGATTATTTGCGTGAAAGATCTTTTGGAAATTTGCTGGGGACTCGACGCACGCGTCCCATTTTGAGAATGAAGTCAATATCGTTTTCAATCTCCATGTTATATTTTTTTCTACATGTTTCCCTTTTCGTGCAATGTTTGCAATTTTCATGCAACATGCACAATTTCTCTAGGTTGCATTACTTGCATTCAAAAATTAGAATTTCAGTGTGAGTAGTCGACCCAAGCATAATTTCTTTCAGAAAACTACTCATGAATTATCCCAAAAAACAAATTCAAATATTTTCATAGAAAGCAATCACTTTTTAGTTCAAAACCATAAAATAAAACCATGAAAGGAATTACTCACGTCACTCAAAGATACCTAAAAGGAAAAAATAAAAGAGAAAGCATAAAGTATTCAAGGGAAATCGTCCAACAATGGCTCATTCTTCTTGGCGAAAGCATCCTTCATATTTTGGAGAACGGTCTGCTTCAACTTCAACTCCTGGGATAACTTCTCAACTTCTGCCTCCTGTTGGTTAATAAGATCCGCGGAAGGGACTTCATCCATTTCGGTTTGCAGCTTTTGGATTTTAGAGAATCCTTCACAGAACCAGGAGGCGTTAAACTCAAAGTTCACAAACATATCCCGGTGGATCTCCCAGTTTTGAACTACTTCCTCAGAAACAGCGCACCCAGTCCCGCTGCACATGTCATGAATGGAAGATAGAGCTTCTTCGACGCGTTTAAATAATGCAAAACGACTCTTTATCTTCTTAAAAGTGGCAATATGACCATGTTTCTTCCATATCTTGGTGTACAACTCCGCATACTTAGCCGGCACGCTAAATCCTCCAACCAACACATGGTCTATGAAAGGGGCGTCAAGAGGGGGATCAAAAATTGCTCCAACAGCAGAATGCACAACTAATGCTGTATCATTTCCGAAGGGTTCCTTGGAAGCATCCATATCTACAGCCATAGACGCAACGTCTCCATTCTTATCAGGAGGGGCAGCAATGTTCCCTGCATCATCATCCATCCCTACCTCAAGATTGTTTTCCGTTACGGTTTCGACCTGTAATTTCACTGGTTAATATTTGTTTCACATCAAGGGATGAATTATTTTCAGAAAATGTACAGAAGATGTACCATCTCATCTTCCGGCTCGCTAGAATGATCAGACTCTCTACTACGCTTAGAAGTACTTCCTTCATCGCCATCGGAGCCTGAATCTTCTTCGTCCTCAGCTTCCTCTTCGAGAGACTCAGTATCACCGGATTTCTCTTCTGAAGGTGCTGTGTTGTAGATGGGTGCGAGTCTAGCAAAAGCATTCACATTCCCGAAACCCTGATTTTTTTAAAAGGAGGAAGATGTTTAATAAGGCTGGCTCAAATGATTAAAATCAGCTGGTTAAGAGAAATCACGTATGTACCTGCATATTGGAAGAATTAAAAATTATCGGAGCTGCTAAAGTCGTTCGAATGCCGCCTGCACGCGTCTTGGACCTCGCCTCTTTCTCCTGGGGACTGGCCCTAGTCTGTTTGCCCGAATGAAGCGGCTTCAACAGCTTATGTCGTTTCAAAGTCTCAGAAGAAGGCTTGTCGCGCGGAACTGTCACAACTTCTTCCATGAATTTCTGAAAGGATAAGAGCTCTTCTCTCCAGAATTCCTTGTACTTATCAGTCGCCACTGGTTTTCTTCCTGGGAGCAAGAAGGGAAGGCTCATCTTTGTGACGAAGAGGCTAGCATCAAAAACAGATAGCAAAAGCTCCGCGGAAGGAATGGGCGGGTGACAAAACGGGACACCCTGATCAAATCCCATATGACGGGCGGTCCTGTCAATGTTATACGGAACTACAGTAAAGGATTCATTAAAGAAAGACGGAATATATCCCGGTGTGCATCTTCGCATAAATATTATCTCTTCAAAACTCATATCCTCTCCATCAGTGTGCAACACTATATCAGGATCGGCGGCAAAGGTTTTTGGCTGAACTATAGAAGAATGAACCGGTGCCCACGGACGAAAATCTATGGCATGCACGTTGTCGAAAAAATCGATAAGCTTTAACCCAGGCTTTGGGCGCCTCTTCTGCCAACGGAGTACTCTGGAGCTTCCATATAAACTGGAGAACGAAGATGCAGGGACGGGAGCATAACCTTTAAAGTGCTCCCATAAGCATGCTTGGAGAATAACAATGTGGAGATGCGACTCCACCTTCATATATCCGTTGGAAGCATACATGTCCGCTGCCAGAGAATCCAGATGAGAGTACAAATACCCAAGGAACAAGCTGCCTAGAGGGAGGACTACGCCTTTCGCCAGTTTAATAGCAAACATAACGAGCTTCCGTCTTATAGTCTTCTTACCAGATCCATCATCAAAAACGTCTCTGGACAGCCTCAAGGATAAAAACGTAGCAACACTGAGTACATCATCCAACACTTGGCCTACTTTTGGTTTCGTGGGAAACCATTCAGACACCCACCAAGTATAAAAGCATTTTTCATTATTTTTCTTCTGATCATATCCCCCCGCCTTATTCACTAGAGTGGCGAACATCACTTCTTCTTCAGCGGACAACTCAAAATCGAGATCCCCCCCAACTGGAAGACTTGGCAGAACTACTACACTTTCTAAAGTGATGGTCATTTCTCCCCATCTACATATAGCCGTGTGCATGGAAGAACACCATCGATAAATGAAAGTGATCAAACCCGCAACATCTTTCTTAATGCGAAGTGTTGCGGACGCCATGACAGCTTCAACAACTTGTGCTTTAGTCAGGTTATTTCTGATACGCTCACTGCCCAACATATGCCTCATCCATCCTTCATAAGAGCGCAGCGTATTATGACAAATTTTGAAATCAATAGGAGAAGCTGGATACTCTTTTTTCTGGAGACAGAACCTCATCACACGCACTGGAGAAACTGACGGAGCAGCCCCTTCATTCTCTGAACCTGTAAGGAGGGTTATATTATGACTAGGATGAGTTCTAATGTTCGGATAGGGCACGACAAAGAGCTCGTCATCAATTTTTGGCATATATTTGGAGTTGTAAACACTTCCCAACTTAGCGGCAACAACATTTCCAGGTGACATCTTAACAAGAGTTCCTTAGTTCACTTTCTAATAACTACAATAAAGCAAAACGAAAAGAGTCACTACTTCATGCTAAAAGAGGAATCATGCACACAACTTCCTGTCAAAATTCGACGTGATCACTAATAGTCTAAGCTCAAAGATGGAGGACTATGTGGACAACGAACTAACATGAATGACGGAAAAGATGCGCGCAAATTTTTCCTTGGCCGCGGGATATACGCCCATGGCCGGTTTGCACCCATAGCTAGTCGAATGGGGACTTATGTCCTTCAAAAATTTTTACCATGGATAATACACCCACGGTCACAACCTAAAAGCTAGGTTTTTGCAAAAAAAAAGAAAAAGAGGGAAAAGCAACGAGCAGCGGCACTTACCACAAAGGCTTCTATTGACCCTACTATTATCCTGATGGTGTGATCACCTCTACTGACGATGATTATCCTCGCTTCAACGCTATCAACAAAAGGAGATTCATTCAGGATTAAACAAAAATTCCAAAACTATATGAGCAACACAAGCAATTGGAGTTCATGCCCGCAAAAAGGTAAAAAAAAAAGAGGAACTAAGAAACCCCTACCTTGCTGCCGGTGGACGATTGGCGACGGAGTTGCTAACAGCGGCAATAGACTGACACCAGTTGCTTTGGACGGAACGAGGACGAGCAATAAAAAAGGGGGGAGGGTCGACGCTCTTTTATACCCACATACTTTGTAGAGTCCTAATGAAGGAAGGATTTCCTACTTGGCTCGAACACAAAGAAAGGCAGTCGGGCCCGCTGACATGCCATGGTTGCGCTGATGCCGTCCGCCGCATGGACCTATTGTTGGTGATCGATCGAACTCCTCCTGGTAAACCTTATCTTTCTTTTCTCTTTTACGTCTTGTATATCACCATCAATTGCTTACCCCGCAATAGTGTCACCATTACGTGCTAAGCAGGGGACTTAATGTTGATGGTGGTTTTTAGTTCAGGGCTAAAATCGTAAAACCCTGTATTTAATGCGCCATCATTTTGCAAAGAGACTGAGCCATTCAAAAGTAATGAGTGTTCAGACCTCTTTACTTACATATGTATTGAGCAATTCAACATATTTATGAAATTTATCTAAAATGGTGCATGAAGCAACAATCCCAGATATTCTTTAAATTTTAACCTACTGCATTATTCACTAATGCATAGCCTGCCTAGTATTTTCCTATGCTATGTTCCCAGCCGAACTCTCAATATTGGCATGACATGACGATTAATGTTCACTCGCAGCGGAGTAACATGAATCTCCCGAAGTGTCAGTATTGAGACCTGCACGAAAACACTCACATAGGCTACACCACTCTCTGATAAGGAGATTTTCGTGTCAATGCGCTTTTTAATTAGGGTATATTAATTAAATACCCTTGGTTTTGACACCCAACAAATATACCCTTATACAACAATAAATATACCCCTATCATTTGAAAACCTTATTCATTAAAAAATAGATTACATTAATACCCTCATATTATTTTTCATTTAAAAACCTTATCCCTTAACAAATTTCCTTCTCTATTACTTCCCAGCAACCACCACCACCACCATTCCACCACCACCAGCACTGCCTCCACCACCACTACCACTAATATTTCACCACCACTAGTCGATGCTGTCACTACTGCTGTCGCCACCACCGCCGCCACTACCGCCATCAAAATTAGGTGTCAACAACCTAAGTTGATCCAAAAATTAAAAGTTCAAAAATAACTTTACTAATACATATTTCAGTTTTTTTTGTGCGTCAACAATTGAAGTTGATCCCAGTGAATAGAGTCAACAATCAAAGTTGATACAAAAAGGTGGAACCCAGGAACAATGTTTCCAGATTATAGTGTCAACAACCAAAGTTGATACCTTTAAGTGGGATCAACAATTGAAGTTAATGGGACCAACAATGGAAGTTGATCCACAAAAAATGAGATCAACAGTTAGAGTTGACATGTAGGAATGAGTGAACTTGGCGTGAGTCGAACACACATCATCTGACGTAGAGTCAGTCATGCTACCATTGCACCACAAATTCAACTTTTGAAGATTTTCACAAGGAAATTAAGCTAATTATTTTAACAAACATGATTTAAACTACAAACATGACTATGCGAATCCAAGGAAATGCTGTTAACAAATACTAATCCAACATCACCACCACTACCATTAGTCGAAACAACAATACAAAAACACAAACTAGCAGGAAATTAAGCTATTTTTTTAACAAACATGATTTAAACTACATGCATGGCTATACTAATCCAAGGAAATGTTGTCAACAATAAGAGTCAACAAAAGGAGTTGATTCCATAAATGGGATCAACAACAGTTGTTGATTCCATAAACGGGATCAACAACAGTTGTTGATCCCATAAAAACTGAAGTCCAGAGACATTTCGACCATGGAAGTTAATACCTAAGAACCGTATCTATTCCACACCTGTAAAAGAGATCTGGAACTGTATTGAATCCTACCACCAAAGCCGCAACAACACCACCACCACCCACCACCAGTCCAGGACCAAACACAAACCACCACCATTATTATCCATATTAATTCAATCAGAAGTTTTTAAAAATCTAAAATTAGTTTCATAAATTTCAGATCTGAAAATTAATCGATTAAACTTTCGATTGACTTACCTGTTCTTAAACTAAAAATCAATCAATAAATAAATATAAAAATGCATATCTTAAACTAAAAATTACGTGAAATTAAAATCTAAAATCAGATCGACCCATCTCCTAAATCTTATATAAATTAAGAAGATGAACTTTTAATTTCTACATCTCATCTTATGAAGATTCAACGAAGATCTCTTTGTTGTTCTTCAGCGTGGATACGTACCTCTCAAATTTCGATATATTAGAAATCAAATATAAAAGACTTTAACAAGTTCTGATTGAAGTGCACCATTAATGTATCTTAAACACGCTGAAATCAAAATCATCAAAGGGGTCGATTGATTGAGGTGGTTGCTACAGAGGTGGTGATGAAGACGACGGAGATGGTGGTATGCTGAAAAGGGAGGAAAGTGAAAAGAGAGACTCTTTTCGGATCTGAAATATAATGGAGGAAACGATTCAGTTTCCTTTCTATCTTCGTTAATACATAAAAGGTCATTTATGGAATTATAGACAAAATCAATTTCCTTATAAAACACTGGAGGGTATAATTATAGTGATGCAAGGGTATTTGTAAAACCTGTGAGAAGGAGGGTCATTTATAATATTTCCACTTTTAATTAAAAGCTGGCACGATCGAAGCGTTGAAATTCCTTAAGAAAATCTAGACTGTCCATATCAGTCTTAAAAAACGATCACGGCCACACAATTTGGCCACGCAATTCAACAAGCCTAGCCTACTCCTAGCGGAACTAGGCGATCATCATGATGACCCTCGGAGGGCCCACTAACATCCCATCCAATCGGATTCCATCTAGTACACCCGCAACGCCCTCGAACGTTAACCAAAACATGGGTGATCGCGCTGTTTAAAAAAGAGCTCAAACGAGCTAAGACCGACAAAAACGGCATCAAAAACATCACGACCGCCCAACTTAGCTAGCCTAGTTAGACAGCTTAAATATTCCTTCGAATGATCAAAGAGGTGCTGACGCGTTCACCGGCGACCCAGCTCCATACCTGGTTGATCGAACTACACATAGTAATCCAAGAGCGCGTCAAACCGTTTTCCCAAAGTAGGGCGATCGCGCGCTCTTTAAAACCTAAATTAAGTCAGCGGCGCTATGCAACTGCCGCAAATCGATCGTGTCCGTCCATCTTTGAAAACTTGGTCGAACAGCTTAGATCGGATTCTAGATGGATAACAGCGTGGCACTGTTATCACCGACCACCCCTCTTCCATGAGGAGCGATCGTCCAAGCCACGGCTTGTTCATATGGCCTCCTAACGATCACCCAAAAGAGGATTGTCACGCTGTTTGCATAATCTAACGGCAGTACGCAACTGCCGCAAATCATCTCGTCCATCCAACTTCGCTAGACTAGTCGGATGGTTTTGTTTTATTTTCAGGAGGCCAACAGGGTAAAGCTGTGATCATCGGCCACCCCTCCTCCACAGGGAGTGATCGACCAAGTGGTAGCTCACCCATAGGGTTCTCAAACGATCGCCCCAAAGGTGGCTGGTCACGCTACTTTTTTAAGATGTTCAATTCGCGACTAATTTGAACGAGCTCTAAAACAACGATGTTTCCTGCACATCGATTATTTTCAGCTGCTTGTTTAAAAGCGATGCTTTATATACATCGATTATAAGCGATGTTTTATAAATATTTATTTCACAAATAATCTTATTATTTGACCTAAAAGCACTATGTGCTGCTTTTAGCGGCGAGTCTCACGACTTCACCCATTTACTCGAGACATCAAACATGTCACAAACTGGGGGATGCTCACTGGGGTATTGGTCTGGCGGTTTACAGCATGCGGCGTGCAACGCGCCCATTACGAGAAAGTGTCAGGAAAGGACGGACGGTTAACAGAATGGGAGTAGTGGGTGAAAGTGTGCCCAATTTTCCCTCGTAATGGAAACGTGCTGATCACCACTTTTTACACAATCCCACTTCTCCACTACTTAACTGCCCCCACTTCCTATGAGATCAGGGGTGCGCTCAATGACTTGCATAAATAGGATTTCAACCTATTTCAACACAGAACACAAGTGTTATCAACACAAGTATCCAGAAAACACCGGGAACTGATAGCTTACATTCTGCAAGCCAGTTCCACATTCTTATACAAGTCATAAAACAACCACACCTTTATAATTCAACATTCTGATCTCAAACACCTTCTTCGCTTCCCTCCCTAAGATCAACCCTTCTCCTTCACTTTGTGACCGAATTGAATCTGGAACAACCATTTCTTGGTTTAGGCCAGAGTCTTACAGATTGATCTCTCGAATCTAAAAGTACTCCCGTGCAGTACATTTGTTTAGGGTTCGAATTCGTTTCTCATCAACACACCCAAATTTACCAAAAACAGCAGAATCAGTTTTTACCCCAAAACAACTTGAACTGTTTCATTCCTAACGTATCTTTCAAGTCGTACATATTGAAAACATAACTGCGAAGCTGTGAATGATTATACTCTAGTTAGACATAGTATTAAGGAATGGTTAGGACTAATCACAAGATGTGTAATCGATCCTTGTAGTAGGTTAACAAGTTTTAGTTATTGGTGTAACCGATCCTATAACTTGTGCAACCGATCACAAGTAAGTACCATAAATAAGTGGTAACCGATCCTGGTACTTAGTTAACAAAGTTTTTGGAAACTATTGTGACCGATCATAGTAGACACTTGGAGGTAGGACCGAACTTGCGTTTGGTAGAACCGTTTAACCCATTAATGGTGATTGAATGTTTTTGATCAATCACATAGTTCTTAGAAATCAGATGAACCAATTCTAAACTCATTTTGAAGTGTGACAAATCGGTTCCAAGATTGTAAATATGAAAAAGGATTTACAAAGTAAAGATGTCGACATACTTTTAACATGTGCAGTAATTCTTATCTATTGTTGTTCAAAGATATTCCTTAATAACTAAAGGAGAATCCCGGATCGAAATAAATTGAGAATCTTTTATTTAAGGTTTTTAGTTTTATATGCTTTTAATTTCCAGTAATTAAAATGCATATCTTTAGAAAATAAAAATTAGTAATGTGCATTTACTAGTTGGAGATTTTCTACTGAAATTTCGGTCAATATTTGGACAGAGCATTTCCAGGAATTATGAAAACCGTTATTGCCCTTATTGCATATCTTTGAGAATATTTAGTTTTGGAAATTCCTTGGTGTCCAAACTTCCTTGGTCTATAAATTTTGAAGTTTGCATTTTAAGAAAACTAATCCTCAGAGCCAGCAAAACTACCTAGTTGTGTTGTTACTGGTGGAGCCGTCTATTCGGAGAGGAAAGTACCCTAATTAGGAGAAATCTCTTACGACCGCTCGTTTTAAAGACTTCTTTGGGATTGGGAAGCTCTACGAGTACCGTTGGTGGGAAACTAGATAATTGCAGTTTATTATTAGTTTTCGATTGATTTGATTGACTAACGGTTGTTGAACTTTGATTGAACCTAGTTTGTTTATGCTTGAGCATCTTCTCTTCTGATATAAGATTCACTCAAACTAGATCGAAGTTTCGACGGGGATCTTTAGACTGTTTTTAGATCTAAAAACGTCTTGTAATAATCCATTGTTAACAGACTCCGTTCTGTGTGTGATTGATCACAAGAGATTCAAGTTGATTGTGTGCAGGTGTTTATTGAAGATCTAAGAAGATTTGAAGACGGGGAAGATTTCTGATTTGGGTTCATAATCTTTGGTGTGCACAAAACTTGATCGGCTGGGGATCCAACTATAATCGGTTTATCTTTGTGATAATCTAGATTGATTAGTTGAGTAGATCGGCATCAATACATTTCTTTGTGATTCGAAGTATTGATTGCAAAATCTTGACAATTACTTTGGTAGTTGTTATTGGATAGATCTAAGAACCCGACAAAGGAGTTTATTGGGATAAACGGAAGAGCCTTTTGTCAAACTCATATCACTTGATTGAAAAGAGTTGTTACCGAACAGATTTGTTGTTCCTTTACTATTTGGAATACGAACCAAAGGAATTGTTCCAAGTGCGTGACTTATTACAAGTTGGAGGCGCAGGGATACAGACGGAACTAGGTGAACTATAGGTTTAGTTGCTTGGTCTCAACTATACGAAGTTGGTTTAGATTTTGTATAGCGGCTTAATCCTGAGAGTATTCAATTCTGGACAAGGTCCTGGGGTTTTTCTGCATTTGCGATTTCCTCGTTAACAAAATCTTGATGTGTCTTTTACTTTTCTATTTCCGCAATTATAATTGTTTTATTATAATTAGAAGTAAAATACACAAACGTTAATTCCTATTTACTTGATAGCAATCCTATTGTGTTTGATTAAGTCCGAACCTATTATCAAGTAAACATACTTCATTGTTGTATTGTCTCGATCTTGTATCCATAGTCAATCACAAAAGGTATCTTGTTGTCGTATTGTTTCGATCTCGTATCCATAGACGATCACACGAAGTGTGAACCAATTAGTTGTATTGTCTCGACTCAGTCCATAGACAATCACTTTCGGAGAAAGGACTTATAAGTGGAAAAGTTTTAGATTGAGGTATATTTGGGTACCCTCGTCTTTTCAGGTTTCATACCGTAACTACTATCAAGTGTATACCTTGTTGTTGCATTATATCGACTTTGTCCATAGACGATCACACTTGGTATCAGACTTATAGGTTGAAAACGAAAAGATTGTGCTGTACTTGGGTACCCTCAACATTTCACATTAAACACGTAAGGTTTGATGATTCATTTGATAATATTCTTCTAGATTCTATATTTTAGTGAAGTTTCCCATCGTCTACACTGACAGGGAATACATAATTGGAAGCCGGATATGGGAAGCAGGAAGATCGTATTGTTGTGTCGCCGGATATAAGAGGCAGGAACATCGTATTGTTGTGTCGCCAAGGTAGGGTGGAAACATACAACTACTTTGTTGTTGTAGAGCCTTCAATTTGATGTCAGACAATGACTAAATCTTGTGTCTATAAGCTATTTATTATAACAAAAACATATAGATCATCAAATCTTGTGTCAGCATAATAACAAACCTTGACACGGTGCATCAGTTTTTCATGCATATGAAGGAAACGATGGCAATGTGGTACAAAGAACAAAGTTTAATTTGATCGTTTGACATGGTTATTCCTTTGAATTTTTTTTATTTTGACATGTTTATTTTGTTTTTACTTTTAGAACAAATTTTCATTTTTTTAATTTGGTCCATTAATGAATATGAGTCTGGCGCAATGGTAGCGCGTCTGACTTCAAATCAGAAGGTTGTGTTTTCGATTCACACTGGATTTAGTCCCCTATGGTAACCATTTCGTTATTTGCATCCTTTAGACTAACTTGCAAGTAGTAATATAAGTACCAATTTTTTTTCACATAGAGTAGATATGGATGATTGATCAGTTCGGCCGCATAGACCTTTAAGGCTTTTTATTATTTGCATTCTTTAAACTAACTTGCAAGTAGCAGTAGAAGTACTAAAAAAAATTCACATAGAGTTGATATGGATGATTGTGGCGCACCAGATGAAATGGTTGGTTACACGGCTATAAGCACCGCACAAACATGCCAACCCACCCAGTATCTATGAATTTACATTTAACTCGAGGAAGAAATGATGACCTTCTCAAGGTGGCATTTAATTGTGTTGGCTAGGTTCGTTTATGCAACGACAGTTTCTTCTTACTTCACTGTATTTTTATCACACTTTCTGATAATAGGCTGGCTTCTCCAAGTCTTCATATTATGAATATTGTTTCACCTTATCATTATAACTTAGTTTTGTGCGAATTCTCTTCCAAAATACATCGTAGTTAAACTGCATGGAACACTCTCACTCACTAAAAATCCACTTATGCTAGCTGAAACTGCAATACAGTTTATGATTGGCAAGTTTGCTCCTCCTATTCCAGTTACAACTCATTGACAGGTCTATGATTTTAGTATCTTAGAGCCTGTTTGGTACAATTTTTAAAAACAGTTTTCAAAAATAGTTTCTACTGTTTTAAAAACATACCCTTTTTTTCTTGTTTTCATTTTCTAAAAATTGTTTGGTATGATAAAAACTGTTTTTGAAAACCAAGGAAAATCAACTAAATCAGATCAAATGTAAAGACTCATGTAAGAGATAGTGATACTGGCCATGACTCACTTGCAATCATTCCCCCGATCTCTTACTTTGTTCTGAAAAGAAGAAGAAGGAACAAAAAAAGAAAAGAAAAAAACACAGAAAACAATAATTTGTTGTTTTCAGTTTTTTGTTTTCAAAAACAGAAAACAGATAGAAAACATTTTCTGAAAATGTCTATACCAAACGCGTTTTCTTCCGTTTTCTGTTTTCTCTGTTTTTGAAAATAGGAAATCCTTATTTTTGTTTGTTTAATTGTTTTGTTATGTTCTTCATCCAGGCCCATCAAAATGTCTAAAACCATCTTATATTTACAGAACATGCTATTGGTACTGGGTCTTTAGTTGCATTTTTATTAGTATAGACTGTATAGTGTTCTCATTTTTACTAATTGATTCTATCATTTTTGTCCCTATTACAAAATCCTAAAATTAAGATTCTTTTTTGTGATGGTTTGGTGCTTGGCAGGCAATGGGTGATAAAATAGCAGCATCAATAGCTCTACAGCAGCAACTGTTTGTAAAGTGAGGGAACCAATAGCACTTGGTGTATTTCAGAGTTCAACAAGACGGAAACACCTCTTACTGCAATGAACTAAAGAGCAACGACTGAAAAGAATCAACGACATCCTAAAACCAACACCAGCGCCAGTTCAAAATCATTCACCAACAATCACCAGACTTAAGCAAGGGCGCAAACAAGCTTCATCAAAGTTGAGAAAATCGACATTTGACCGAAGAAGAAACAAGAAACTGAGCACCTCACCAGAGGTGAAGCAGAAGTAGCGGATCTTATAAAAACGAAATGCAAATAGGCACACTCAACGGGAAGCGCCAACACAAAAAACTTGCAAACACCTCATTCTTGGCAGCCAGAAGTTGTGATCGTGACAAATTGGCAAATACCCGTCATCCAATTACTACAGACTGGCGGATTAACCTTCATAAACAACTTGACACATCAATCTTCCTTTATTCTCTTTTCGACAGATCCTGGTCCGGCCCTGACAGTGCGTAAAGATTCCCTTAAATAACACTTGGTTCGGCCCTGACACTGTGTAAAGATTCTCTTAGCAACACCTCCAATTGTTGTAAAACAATGATAATTTAACACGCGTCGGTTACCCTGTTATTTCATTATATGGTATTGTACGTGCATAAACAATAATGGATAAGATTTTTTTTGTTTGGATATAAATAAGTGATAAGATGAACACAACTTAGGTATGCTTTTCAAACCTGGCCTAAAGCCACTCCAGTCACTCTGCATGTACTAATTAACAACACCAAGAAATGGATCATCAAATCCCACGGAGGAATATGGGTGGTTTCCGGCTTTCCTTAGTCATGTGGGTCTTTTCTTTTGTGGGTGTTACAATGATACTGAATTTTGCCGTCGTGAGTGAAGCGAAATGTGACTTCAAAGCGATATTCAATTTTGGTGACTCGAATTCGGATACAGGTGGATTTTGGGCTGCATTCCCGGCTCAGTCTGGTCCTTTTGGAATGACTTACTTCAAGAAACCGTCTGGTCGCGCTTCTGATGGAAGACTAATTATCGACTTCTTAGGTAAACTTAACAGTTTTCTTTATAGCATTAATTGATTGATTTTGTTTTGTCTTTTTTTTGGTACAGTAAATGATCCTGCTAGTAATACCATGCAATCTCCAGAAGAAGAGGAGCTTCTAAAATCTTACAAACCATCTTTACACTATCTATAGAAGTTCAGAGGTAATGAGATTAATTACCCGATAAATTTGAATGAATATTACCTACCATTTAATCGAATCCAAGAATAAGTGACAGAGAAAAATAACACTTGGTTGGAGGAAGAAAAACTTACTTTGGGTTTTTTCTTAAAATGGACTCAAGTTGATACGGGTCTTGCACGCCCAGGTAAAGGCAAATATAGAACGATTTTTTGGGCACTACTCAAAAATGGAGAGGGGACTACTCTTCATTTTTTTGGTGGATATTTGGAGTAATTTTGGGTCACCCCTTATCTAAGTATTTATGTTAATACCAAACTTACCCTTCTTAGTTAAATTAGTTAGGGTAATGATTAGTTAGTGTAAGGATTAGATAAATAATTAAGTTAAATTAATTAGTGATTAGTGGGGTTAGATTAATTAGTCGGGTGTTTTTAGAAGAATAATTTTTGAGAAGAAGAAGAGGGTTTTGTTTTTGTTTTTTTTTAAGATGGTTGATTTCGAAATGAGGGTTTCGGGTACTTTAATATACTTCAAATTTAGTTAATGTTGCTTGAATTGGCCAAAACTTTCGAAAAAATGAAAAATTTATAAACTGATTTCGACCATGGAAATAAAGTTCGGTTACGACATCTGAAGAACAGGTAGCCGAACTCATCTGCAAGTGTAATTCGGCTAATGTTTCTGAAAACACAGGTAACTAAACTCATCTTTAATGAAGTTTTTTCTTTCAGAGAAAAGTTCTGTTAGGAGAAAAAAATTGCGACGTAACCGAACTAAAAGTTTGGCTGGGGAAAAAAATGAAAAAAAGTTGCGACGTAACCGAACTAAAAGTTCAGTTGGGAATTTTTTTTTACGAGGTAACCGAACTTTTTTCTGAAAGAAAAAACTACATTAAAGCCAAGTTCGGCTAGTTCGACAAACTGTTTCACATAATTCCTAGCCGAACTTCTCTCTGCAACTTCAATTTTCAACTCATTTTGATGATTACTACTCATTTTTTCAACCAAAAACGAATCACAAGTAATGGGTTTGTGGAAATTTCTTTGAATCGAGACGATGAAGCGGAAAGAAGAGAAGAAAATGAACCCTCTAATAGTAACGGATTTGAGAAAAATTAAAAGTAATGAATTTGTTATAATTTTGATTTTGATTTTGTTAATGATTTAGATTAGGTATATGTATATTTATTAGATTAGTTTTAATTTTAATTAGGTTAAGGGTAGGTTAGTCATTTCCACACTTTAGGACACCCCTTATAAGTATAGGGTAGACATTCTTATCACTTAATAGTCCCCTCCATTTTTGAGTAGTGCCCAAAAAATCGTTCAAAATATACTACATCCGATTTCGCCAAGTTTCAACTCCTTATTTTCTTGAAACTGTGCCAGAAAATGTACAGCTTCATTTCTTGGATGTGGTCAAAAACCTTATCATGTTCTTTTTGCTCGTCTGTGCACATCCGCTGTATGGACACCCCGAATTTTGTTGGTGAGAAAAAATGGTGATTGGTGAGAGTCGTGAGACACACTTCCCATTAGGATCAACCTTGGACCTAGCAACTATTGGTCTATGACAACTATCTCGTATAAAAGCGCCTAGAACTTCCATCCTCACTAAATACACCATCAGTAGAAGTTTCAAAATTACTTTTTGCATCTTTCACTTTGTATGTAACATCAGCATCGTCTTCCATTCCCATATAATACTTTTTGAATCCTATTATTGGGCTGTAAAACAGCTTGGATTTTGGGGGCTTATGAGGTCATGAAATAACAATGCATAGAGCCCCTTATCCTGGTATTTTATGTAATACCCAATCTACCCTTAATATGATTAGTACTAATTAAATTGATTAAACTAACTAATCAGTATTAGTGAATGGATTAAACAAATCAAATGATTAAACTTTTGGAAATCAAAACTTGATTTTCCTTGATTTTGATTTTGATTTTGGAGAAGGAAAGATGGTGATTTTGGTGAAATTTTTTTGAAATTTTTTGAAGAAAAATGATGAAACCCTTCGTCACAAAACTCGGAATAACCTTATAATCAACTCCCAACATCAATTTTATCGATTCAAATCCGTTAAAAATCAGAGAAAAATCTGAAAATTTTACTTGTTACAGCTGGGAAATTGTGTCTAACCAGCCATAAATAAGTGATTACGGTTGGGATATGAGGAATTCCCAGCCGTGCACAAGAAAAACGGATAGGAAGTGAAAAACTTCTAGCCGTTATTCTTCCCAGAATCTCCTGAGTCTGTATTTCGGCTGGGATAACATATATTTCCCGTCCGTAAATGAATATGTAAGTTGATAAATTTTGATTTTCAACATGAATACATACTACCATTGAAAATTAGTAATACTTTCATTAATTAGACAACAATAAAACCCATTACATACTTAATAGATCCCCATCACAAAGTTGGTTTTAATAACATCCCTTTCGATGTATCAAGAAGTCTTTGATGATGGCGAATTGAGCTTCGAAGTTGAAATTATAACCTTTCCATTTTCTCCATCCCTTCTTAGCTTGAGCTATGACTTCTCCATCAGTCTCACCTCTAAGTCGAAGTTGCTTGCACAGACGAAGTAAAGCCATATATTCTTCCACTTTTTTTGCGTATGTCCGAAAATCGAAGATACAATTCAACCCCATCGGGGTTGTTAGTGTTACCTGTTTCACTACAAAAAAATTCAAAAATCTTACTCCAATACGATTGACTTGGTAAACCACCTTTCCTTTGTTCTTCTCCCCTCTTTGGATAGCATAGTACAATTTTTTTGCAAAGAGATAAGTCTTCTTCCAAAGTAAAGTTGGGTTTATCCTTTGAGTACATTGCATTGAGTTTGTAGGAGCTTTGGTGGAGATTATTGTTGTAGAAGGTGTGATTTTTATTTGGAATGGGTGGTTATATAGAGGTTGAGTTATATCAAGTTTAAATAAGTGGTTGAACAACTAGAACCTTTTATAGATCGGTCTTCAAACGGATCTATTTTTCAAAATTCAAAAAACTAGCCGATATGATGTGGTACAAAAGGAAATTATAGGTGTTTACGACTAGGAATTCAAAAGGAAGACCCAGCCGTAATTCTGTATAAGCCTGCAGGGTTGTGGTGTGTCAGATTTACGGCTAGGTATATCTGGCGGTAAACAAGAGTTGTTACTTTCCTCCAGTAATAGCAACTCCAACCTCACTTCCTCCACCAACTCCAACTTCATTTCCTCCACCTGTGGAAACTACAACTTGACTACCTAAAGCAGTTCCAGCTCCAACTCCATCTCCTCCACCATCACTTTCTCCACTAGTCACAACTCCACTTGCATTCCTTGCGTTTGCACCCAATGGTTTTGTGTGACGAGGTTGCGGAGTCGGGTTACTACGAGGTGTTACTTCTTGTGATCTTTTCTTCTTCTTTTCTTTTGCTCTGTTCAAAGACAAACAAGGCTAAAAACCAAAAGTAGATAAGCAAAAACGGCTGGGAAATTTTGACATAACTAAGTCGTGACACCGAAAACGGCTAGGAAAAATGGATAGTCCCAGACGCAAACACAATTAAAGATGGGAAATTAAGTAATCGACCTAGACGTATAACAAATAACGTCTAGGAAACATAATTTGCGTCTTGGTTACTCCTATTACGGATAGGAAAACCTATATGTGAAAATACATCTGGTTTAATATTCAGCAGAGTAACACATACGACTAGGAAAAACCAAGCCATAATATAAAATCGGCTAGGAAACTAAATATTACGGTTAGGAAACAATATTATGGATAGAAAGACCGAGACGTAAACACTACCGCTGGAAAAAAAATCAAACACAGGAGAATATACGGCTAGGAATAACCTAGCCGTATACAACTTGTTGCAGATAGGATTTCTCAATCTCGTACGCATCGACCGTTTTACGGCTGGGAATTCTTATAAATCCCAACCGTAAAGCTTACAAACGGCTAGGAATTCTTATATATCCCAACCGTAAGACATATACACGGCTGGGAAAACAATAGATCCCAACCGTGAGGCCTATTTACGGCTAGGAATACAAGAACTCCCAGCCGTAAGCATTTTCAGAAAATTGTTTTTTCAGACCTAAAATTTTCGAAACCAACTGAATAATCAATAAAATGCTTAAATAAAGAGCGGGTTTTTCAATTCATACCTTATTGCTGTCATATCAGGAGTCTCGACGGCTGGTGCATCTCCTTCATTCACTTCTTCTTGATCTTCAGTTTCGTCTTCATTTGATGAAGTTGGTTTCTTTTCTTCAGAAGGAGGTTGATTCGACGAAGATTGACATAGCTTTTCCTTAGGTTTCATGGTTTTATACAATGAATTTAATTGACGACGATTTTTTTTTAATCGACGATTAATCGTTGAAAAACGAAAAAGGGAAGAGGAAGAAGAAAAAAGAAAGAAAGAGGGAAGTATGAGAAGAAGAAGAGGAAGAAATGAAAAAGAAGGGGAGGACGATTTTATTTTGTTTTAATGATTTTCAGGTTTTTTTTTTTATAATGATTTTTCCTATTTATTTATTTTTAAGTTAATGGAAGGGTAGAAGGGTAATAAGTGAAAATGATTGAGGATATTTTTGAACTTTTACATAAATCTAGTCTCCCCCTATAAAGTTTTGGTTCCAATTAGTAATTTAAGCCCCAAAATCCTAGCCCCCTACAGCCCCAATAATAGGATTCTTTATTTAGACCTATCGCCGATATTATGTAACAGTCAAAAATCATCCTATAGAAGGAACACATAGTTTCATTTGGTCGTCCGATTATAGTTTCATTTGCCTCTTTTATAAGTCTAGTTACTAACTAAAATAGTGAACACATGTGAAACAGGCATGATTAATGCTGAGTATAAAGTTCATTCTGAAGATAGCGGTGGACAAATTTTGGTTCCAACAAAATCTCGTTGGTTGGGTGTTGTATTGAGCAAAAAAGTGTTCAGTGACTTAAAAATTAAGGCGTAATAGAAGAAAATGGTTTTTTGTCCATCATGCAATAATTTTTTTTTTATCGATTCAATTGAATATGAATTGATCGTTTTCCCCAAAAGCCAAACCTCTCTGGATTTTTTCGTACAATTCGAAATTGATCATATTGTTTCCAAAACTGGTTTGATAATCAAAGAATTGGGATCACTAATTACATTTAAACTCCATAAAATCGAGTGAATACGATCAATTCACCTTCAATTGCTTCAAATTAAAACAAAAATTGAAAATTATGGTGAAATAAAAACCGTGGTATAAAACAAAAGCATTTGCAACAGATATATACGTTTCTAATTTATTTACTGTCACAAAATAAAACATATTAGATAAAATTAAATCCGAACGATTTCTTAACGAAATTTTCGGTTGGCACCCACTACTGTGCAGTCATCTAGTTCAAACTATAATTTTGTAACGGTTATATAAACTGAGTGGTGAGAACTCTATTCCAAGAGATGGATCATATTCATCAAAATAATTCATTTCTCTGAATGAAGAAAATATAATCACTAAACTAAAGTAAATATTTCATTTCTCTGAATGAAGAAAATATAATCACTAAACTAAAGTATATATAATTACAGGAAATTAAAAAATAAAGGGAAAGAATATGAAATTGAAAGAGAAAATTTGAGCATGGGAAGACTAACGAAGCAATGTAAGGATACTACCACCTCCTTTTCAAAAAAAATCATGTATAAATCACACATGAAACCAACCTATTATTCTAAAACGGAGGAAGTAATAATTTCTGATAACATTTCGTGTTAATTCAGGAAGTAATAATTTCTTATAACATTTCGTGTTAATTCTTAATTCTTAATCAATACATGAAATGGGTTCTGCTTCAATTTCATATTTCACGCACTCCATGTATTTCAGCTTCTATTTCCTTACTGAAAAAGTTGATGTTCTTTACTGTTATTGTCAAAAATCAAGAGATTAAATTAGATAGAAAAATCAATAGAATTAGATGAATCTATACAGTTCATATATGAGATAAAGGATAACCACCTGACTAATAATGATTTAGATAGACTAGCTTTAACTAATCGTAAACAAAATAAATAAACTCAACAAAATTAGTTATTAGGACATAAAGACAACAAAATGAAAGATGAATGGATTTTGGTGGTATAGTTAGTTGCGATGAAGCCCTGATTTTGCATTTCGGTAGTCTGTTTATACTTAATTATACAGAACTATTGCAAATGGGTCAGCCGCCGTTAACTAGATCCAGACAGTGTTACCTTGGTCATGACGACGTTAGCTTGACCAAATTTAAAAAGTCAAAAAACTAGTTAATGATTATTTTTTGGTTAGTTGATGACATGGATGCATCGAGTGCATGTTCTACAACCGGACCCTAAATAGATGGTAAACTTACGATCCTTTTATACGATAACTCATGTTTGATAGTAAGAGAAATATCCACCATCTAATAACGAAGGAATTAAGATTAAGAAAAACCTTTCATTTGCAAAGATCCATGAAAATAATTTTAGGTTATGGGTATAAAAATTCAAATGTGGGATTTGTTGGACCATAAGGTTCGGTGGGATTGTAGTCTTTTGGTCTATTTGACTGCTCAAAGTCCTTAGATTCATGTTTCCTTCGGAAAGGTGAGGAGGAACTCATGTGATCACCTTTAATCGTTATTACATACTCTCTCCATTCCGATTTACTTGACGTTGTAGAGATTTTCACGGAGATTAAGAAATATCAGAGAAAGTAAAATCTTTCCAATTCTACCCATATTAATTCCTTCTTAAAGATTTAAATAACCTAGTTTTTAGTTTCCAAATTCTAGGAAAGTTATCAATCCAGTAGTAATTTACTTGGGATATGCTACCAAATTCACCACCATTTTGGAACATAATAAAATATTATAGGAGATTTAAAAATTAGAGTACTGATTACAATAAAAATTAATAATATTGTGTGATTTCAAAGCAAGGGCAAATCAGTGAGAATATAGGAAAAATACTAAAACTATCATATATTTTGGAACACAGAAAACCCCCTAAAACATCAAGTAAAATGGAACGGAGGGAGTATTAATTTTTGTATCTTAGATCAAATCCATTACCACTCTTTTTTTTTCATCATCTCTTGCACATAACATCTCATCCTCATTATTAATTATTTAATCAAACCTTATAAATGCCATATTACAAGGAGTCACTCATATTTTCTGCGTACCTCACGAAAAATCCAAACATATATATATGTGAAATATATAATTAAAATTAGTCAAAACTAAAATTATGAATGAATAACCAAAACTTTAAAAATGAAACCTTTATATTTGAGTTGAATTTCATGTTTTAAACTTTACTTTTGCATTTGTGAAAAATGTATCATAGTTTACCTAAACTTTTCATAAAACAGGTGTTGGACTCATCACTGCTTTTATTTGATCGTATCATAGTTAAATAATTTAGTAGTGTAAAAAATTACTTGGTTGTATCGATTGAATGATTACCTTTCTTGTGCAGCCCAAGCTCTAGGGTTACCATTTCTAAGTCCATACCTACAATCAATCGGATCAAACTTTACCCATGGGGCAAACTATGCAACATTGGCATCAACAGTTTTGCTTCCCGAGACTTCGCTTTTTGTGACAGGGATCAGCCCATTTGCTTTGTCTATTCAACTCAACCAAATGAAGGATTTTAAAGAAAGAGTTTCTCAACAAAACCCATCAGGTAAATCGTATTTCCATCATATAATGCTTAGGAAAGTGATTAGTTAATTATAACATTGAAGCTTAATATGATTAATATATTTTTTGTATGCTATTTGGAACAACGAACGTAGATACTCTTCCACCTTACGACATTTTTGGCCAATCGCTTTACACGTTTTATATTGGTCAAAATGACTTCACTTCAAACTTAGCAGCTATTGGAATTAACGGGGTGAAACAGTATCTTCCTCAAGTTGTTTCCCAAATTGTTGATGCTGCCAAAGTAAGTTCTAAATCTTCAGAAAATTAATGTCTGGATTCCAAAATTCATGC
Source organism: Papaver atlanticum (assembly GCA_023531105.1). Taxonomy (NCBI): domain Eukaryota; kingdom Viridiplantae; phylum Streptophyta; class Magnoliopsida; order Ranunculales; family Papaveraceae; genus Papaver; species Papaver atlanticum. The sequence continues at coordinate 2,236,358 of JAJJMB010000061.1, forward strand.
GAGTAATGCGTGCATCCTCACGTGGATACCCTACACTTGTTAGTTGCGCTAACCATTTCGGTGAATACCCCCATCGGAAGGTATGGATATCTAGAGTGGGGGTACGCAGATTCTGCATCACTTAAATTAGTTTCTTCAAGAAGATGAGTTATGTTTATCTATAATAAATTATTTCCAGTTGCAGCATCACCTCGATCTTGCAAACATTAATTGTTATAGTAATCCTTCCGTCCTAATTTATTTGCCTAAATTGGTTTTTGCACAAAGATTAAGGAAAGCAGAGAGAGGGATTTTTTTTTCCAAATTTTCCCAAGGCTAGTACTTTTTTAAAAAAATACATAGTCTTTACATATCTAGTTTTTTGGTATTTACTCGAAGAATTCAAAACAAAGAAAAATGATATATAGGATATATAGAGAGAGGAGTATTTAAGATTGTGTATACGAAATAGAATTACACAATTCTCAATACCATTACCTGATTCCAACATAGGGGTAGATTATGATAAAATTGGGAAAAATATGAAACCTAGAAACTAAATTTGGACAAAAAAAATCCCCAATTTAGGCAAGTAAACTAGGACGGAGGGAGTATTAGCTAGGTTAGCTTTGATTTTCCTGTAATTAAATAACATTACTTGGATTTATGTGTGTATCAGGAGGTTTATGCTTTAGGAGGACGTTCAATTCTAGTGTTTAATCTTGCACCAATTGGTTGTTACCCAGCATTTCTTGTTCAACTCCCTCACAATAACTCTGATCTAGATATGTACGGCTGCATGATTTCGTATAACAATGCAGTCATCGAATATAATGACATGTTAAGGAATGCTCTTGATCGCACACGAAAATCACTAACCGATGCACATGTCATATATGTAGACACTCACTCTGTTTATCTCGAGCTTTTCAGGCACCCGACGTATCACGGTAAGTTTTCGGTTATAGAATTCTTTTATATGGGTTTGATTTAAGTTAACTTATTCGGATATTACAATTGGTTTAATTCTTTTTCTGTCTATTTAGTCCGTTCATACTAAACTTAATTATTCTTTATGCTTTGGATTTCGAAGGGCTACAATATGGAATAAAAGCATGTTGTGGATTCGGTGGTGGAGATTACAATTTTGATCCCAAAGTGTATTGTGGCAATAGCAAAGTCGCTAATGGAAGTACTATAACAGCAATAGCGTGTTCAGATCCAGAAAATTATGCAAGTTGGGATGGTATTCATGCAACTGAAGCTGCAAATAAACTCATAACATGGGCCATTCTTAATGGAACTTATTTTGATCCTCCATTTCCCCTTGATAAATATTGTGAGCTTCAGCCGATAGGGTAACTTGTATGGTTGAATTTGATGCATGCAGTGAAATAAAAGATAACATATATAATTATATGTTAGAGTTTTATACTGGAACTATTTGTTAAATAATAAATTGGTTAAATAATCCTTAATATATATTTCTTGGATCTAATAGACATGCAAAAAAAAAAAAAAAAAAAAAAAATGTTAGCACCCTAGAATCATAAAGAGTTTGCTTAAGTATCCAAACCCAAGTTTTGATCTTTTATTAAGCAGATGACTAAAATACTGTTGTGAAATAGAGAAAGGGGAGAAGAAGACACAAAATAGAGGGGAAAAAGAGAGAGATTCTTATTCACGTGTGTAGATTACAAAGGTTTAGGACTCTATTTATAGAATTTAGATACTTGGTGCCCAAGTAATAGGGTCCTACTAAAGTGGGCATATGCATGTAAACTTCCGTTTATAACACTCCCCCTAGATGACCACTGTATCTAAGCTAGTTACCTCGTTAAAACCTTATCAGGAAACCCCAAAGGGACAAAACCTGATCGAAGGGAAAAGAGTACAATTGTGAGTAAACTTAGAACGGAGCTGGACATGCATATGTTACCTCACTAAAACCTTGACAAGGAAAACCCAATGGGACAAAACCTTGACGAAGGAAAAAGAGTACAACATGATAGTCAAATAAAATACCTTTTACTATGATGCTCCCCCTGATAAGTACTTCAGTTAAATCTTGGCTTGCAGATCTTCGAGTCGACACTTTCCCAATTTCGATGAACGAATTTCTTGAATGCTAGAGATAGAAATGCTTTCGTGAAAAATCTGTCATTTGATGAAGTCTTCTTTTGTGTTAGTCTTCTAATAGTAGTGTTCTCGAGTCTTCATGCTTCTTTCAGATACATTAAGTATTTGTGTCTTGGATTGCTGATTTCTTGGAGATGATTTGCAGAAATAGTTGATGTAGTTTCTTCAACAAAGTGCCAAGATATGAATACCTTATCATACGTGAACAAAAATCGTATTTGTTAGAAGGAAATCCAAATTCTTAGGAGATGATTAAGTTGATTTGGTTTAATCAAATGTGGGCATCCACTATACAACCAATATTTATACAACTCCCCCTTGGATGACCATCATGTTGAATTAAATTGGCTCACTAAAACCCAATGGGAAAAAAATTGTACGAAGGAAAAAGAGCTCAAATATCAACATTTAGAAAGAAAATTAAACGTCAACAACATATTGCCTCGTTAAAACCTTGTTAGGAAAACCACATGGGACAAAACCTGAAACAAATGAAAAAGAGTACAACTTTTGACGATTTTATGGATGCTAACTCAACTATATGAGTTTTATAGAAGATAAGAATCAAAATAACAACTCTAGTCTATTTCAAAGACGAGTTTAAGCTAGCATAACTCTAACTGCAGATTTAAGAAAGAAAAGAAAATAGAATTTATGCTGCAAAAGCGTGGAGTTTGGTGTTTTTATGGACTCCTCAAGAGACCTACAAAGTTGATATCATCAACTAATTAATCCGTATTTTTGGTTTTATACCAAATTTCTAAAAACACACAAAGGATTGTTAAACCTGCCATAGTCGAGTCAAGTGGCTGCCTGAATATAATTTGAATCCTACAAGGATTACAAATTTGAATATGTTCCCAACCACATTTCTTGTGTGAATGCAAGATCAGTTCTTCAAAGACTACCACGCCAAATGCATTATATATAAGGAACCAAATATTATTGAATCAATCCTTGGGTCTGAGAAAAATAAAATAAATAAGACCCTCAAATTGTTTTTACAAACGAACAATTTTCTCGTATAAAGACGCATTATGACTACACCAACCTATAATTAATAGGCTTGGCATTCAATTTTGGATCCAAAATTGCGTCAATCAATCGAGATTAATCCAACATAATTTGGATTGTATGTCAACCAATCACATATGTCGATATTCCTCTACAAAGGGGTTAACAACCACCATCTTTATCATTTGAGTAGCTACTATTAATGAATTTTCGAAAATAATTGGCTTAATACGAGCCCACACGATTCTCAAATTTATGCATATCTTGAAAAAATTAATCAATTACTGGTACCAGCGGCCGCAGACATTATAATCTCCTCGTTTTCATGTGAGAAAATATTATATTTGAGAATGTGATTTTAGTACACTCAATTGGAGCACTACATGTAGCTTCTTATAGAACGCTACTTATTTTCTAGATGTAACTGGATTCCCTCTTAAGAGGCAAAAGCTTATATAAAAGCAAAATGAGAAATTTCTTGCCAATCGTATAATGACAGCCTTAATCGATTCGATTGTGATGGGAGAGAAATTGATATAACATTTAAGTTAATTAATACGAAATTCTAGTAATCTATATTCTCCCCCTGATCCTGGCAGAAATATTTTCATCTCATTTACGAAATCTTCTAGTTTCGGAAAGTATTGTCTGATTTATTCAAGGACATATGCTAATGATAATTTATGGGTTTACAAACATCAGGTTGTACCATAGATACTTACTCAACATGAGCCGTTTTCAAAAATTATGTCTTTCAACATAAAAAGATTTTTTTACTAGACATACATATTAATGATCAACCATGAATAACTTTTCAAATCCAAAATTAATTGGTTGCAAAAGCATTCAAAATATGCAAACGAATTAATTCTCCATTAGTTATGTGACCTGGTAGGTCCAACAAAATAATAGTACATCTGAGAATGAAATTATGGAGACTTTCTTTATGAAAAGAAAATTAAATCAGGATCAATTGAATATAATCACTATAAGGAGTAGTGATATTTGCTAACGGGCGGGGTGCGCACCCACTGACCTTGAGTGTCCTACCGTACTCCAATTAAAAATGAAACGGTTTCGAATTTTGAAGACCAGTACCAGGAGGAAAATAAAAATAAAAATCCGTCAGGAATGTAGCAATTCCTCGTATGCTTATATTTGCAATTGATAATATCAAGATACCGATATGTAATTTTAAGATTGATAGATAAAAACAAATCGATATTCGTTTTAGGAAAAATCAACTTTGTGGTTGATTAATGATGGTTTCTTGTAGGAAATAAAAACTAATGTTGGTTATGAATGGTTCCTGGTAAGGAATAGAACCATATTGGCTTAAAAAAATTTAGAATGCCAATTTATTTACATCTCCTCTCATAGAATTGAGAGAGAAGAGAAATCAATACCAATTGATTTATGCGATATACCAAAATCGTATCGATGATTGATAAAACAAAATGCTTTAGTCATCGCATATGGAAAATCCATTTTGTGGTTGTTGATGGTTTTTTGTAAAAAAAAATCGAAACCATATGGATAAATCACATGATCCTTGTCTACCAGACAAAGATACCAAATTGAATTGGCCGTAGGTTTTTCAACCATGCATGTGATTATTTACCGTAAAGGTAATAAATTGCGATGACACCAATTTTTGGTGATTACAGTTTCATTAGGGGATAGAAACGGTAAACCATCTTTTAATGGATTTATTTTTCTTTTCTCTATGATAAAATTAGAGAAGAAAGAAAATACCAATTTTTGATGATTACAGTTTCATCAACGGAATAAAACTGTAAACTATCTTTCTGGGATTAAACTAAAAGAGTTTTGTTGCACCTAAAAAGAAGAAGAGAAAAACCATATTCTCGTGGTGTAATATAAGATCCACCACAAAGGAGCAGTCCATCATGCGTAGGCCATATTGACCGAGCATACACATGATTCCTTTTATCTTTGCAGAAGCATAGAGAAGTGTTACAATCGAAGGGTCACATGGCACATAACCAAAAGTATATAATAAGCATAAGCATAAAAAATATCAGTTAGGGATTCAACTAACAGTACTAATAAGAAGATGATATAAAACTAGATGACCGCTGCCACGGTGAATGGTCGACCAGAGAAATAGGCGCGAAAGTATCATTTTTCGTGACACGGCATAAAAATATCATTTTTCGTGACACGTCGCGAAAGTATTATTTTCCTGACACGGCGCGAAAGTATCATTTTTCCTGACATAGGGGGAAAGTGTCATTTTTCCTGACATGACGTGAAAATATCATTTTCCCTGACATGGGTGAAAGAATCATTTTTCCTGACACGGGGTGAAAATATCACTTTTCCTGAAACGAAAAATTAGCCGATGCATAAATCAATATATGGCTGCATAATGTGTTATGCATCCTTTGTGGTGGTTTGCATAATGGATATGCATTCAATTTTCGAAAATTGTGCCTAAATTGAAAGTATCACTTTTTTTTTTTAAACGGAGGGAGTACATCGTTTTATTAGTTGCAACTTGCAACGGAAAATAAATTGATGCATAAACCAAAATATGGCTACATAAAGTATTATGTTTCATTTGTGGTGGTTTGCATAATGGATATATATTTAATTTTCGAAAATTGTGCCTAAAATAATAAACACTTCCGAATTTTTGGTAGAAATTCTAAATTTGATATGGTTGTTTGTACTCATTGCGTAGAGTTTTTTAAGACCATTCCAACGAGATAAAATTTGTAAAATTCCAAAGCACGAATTTTTAGATATGTTATATTAAAGTTTGGTTGCCAATTATACCCCTGAAAAACTAGGATACATAAAGAGTTATTGTAATTGGAATAAAAGGGAGGGACAATTTGGAAATTTTCAGGGTATGACACCAAACCGCCCAAATCCAATCTTTTTGTGTTAAATTGGAAGAAAAAAAGGTCATGTTTCACATTGACACAATCATCATATATAGAGTCTTACCTCGTTTCGCTCGGTCGGCCTAATAAGCATTTCCTTATCACCGTGAGATGTATAGCTTGCTGTGAGTGCCCCAAGATGCTTTGCAAGGCGTGACTTTCATCCAATCAAGGCGAAGTACATACAAATACAAAAACGAGAAAAACAAAGTTAGTGGACTGTTTAACCACGTTATGTATAATGACTAAAACAAAAAACGATAAATAAAGTGAAATATTGATTTTTGATGTCCGTTTTTCCCTTTGAATGTTCACAGATAGACGGATTTGTATCAACACCGTCTCCGCTTTTGTTATTAGTATTATTAGAAACGATTCTAGGGCTTAATAGGAGGCGTGCAGTCGGTAGAGCAACGTGCGTGATAAAGTATTGTGAAATAGAGAAAGGGGAGAAGAAGACACAAAATAGAGGGGAAGAAGAGAGAGAGATTCTTAGTCATATGTGTAGATTACAAAGGTTTAGGACTCTATTTTATAGAGTTTAGATACTTGGTCCCCAAGTAATAGGGTCCTACTAAAGTGGGCATCTGCATGTAAACTTCCCTTTATAATAAATACCTCTTTTTATTTATTTAACTAGGGCTTAACCCGTGCGGTAACAGCACGGGCGTGTATTAGACTCTTCATTCTTATACAAATACTTTTATGAAGGAAGGTGCACAATTAGACTGTTTTGTTTCCCTCTTTTAATTTCTAGCAGGTTTTCCACTAATCATTTCCACCCAATGTAGTCAAACTCGGCCGAGATCTCCCTGGAAATTTCGGTTTCGGCTCTCAAAGATAGCGGAATGCTTAATTCCACCGAGACAGAATTTGGCCGGAATTGGTCAAAACCGTCCGAAATTTTTGGTTAAATCTCGGTTGACTCGGCCAAAATTGACCGGAAACTTGAAATTTGTATGGATCTAGAGTTTTCTATTATTGTGAATGAAGACTTGTTTTTATTTTAATAAATTGGTGATATTTACACACAATTACGTGTGAAAAATGTTCGAATAATGCTTGATCTACATATTGCATGTATAAAATTCGAAACGAATTTTCGGTAGTTACTCCGAGATTTCACCGAGAACCTCACCGAGAATCTCCCCGAGATAAAGTTGTCTCAGTGTCTCGGTCCCGACCAAAACGAACTTGAATTAACTACATTGCTTCCACCACACTATTGGACCTCTCCCTGAAAATTCGTTGTGTACCAAACACAACTGAGCAACTGCAGCCAAATAGAAAGATTTCAAAATTGTGTTTCATGTTCATATAGCACAAAAGCCCTATCAATGTGTACTTGACAAAGTCGAACGATTTATGCGAATGCATAGTGTATCTTGTATGCAATTTTTGGTATTACTTTCCCACCATGATAGTCGTCAGGCCAATCAATGAATGACAATTTATAAATATTCAACCTTTTATTATTGAAACCGATGATGAATAATTTTGAAGATGATGAATAATTTTGAATTTACTATTTGCAGAACAATTGTATTTATGATCTCTAAAAATAAAAATAAAACCGTTGTTATGGTAAAAAATAATTGGAAATGGTTTCTACAAATTTGCGGTGTTTTAACCCAATACACCACACCTGTAAACGACTGAAATGGCATTGTCATAACTCATACGTGAGCAACTTAATCTACTATATAAGTATCACTCCTACTCCTTTGTGAGGTAACTTAAGTTCCCCCACAACAAACTGTACTTTTATGATCTCGTCATTCGAATAGCTAAGCTAGTCGCTACACAAAATGATTAAAAACCATGAGCAACTAATTAGTAAAAAAATTACCTTAAAAATATTGATATTGTTAATCATTTTGGTAATCAGTTTACGATTCGATACAATCAATACAAAAAGAGTTACTCAGGAGGAAAGTATTCTTTCATACATGTTAAATGCGCAAGAGGTTTGCCCATATCTGCACCATGTTTCCAGGGAACTATTGGACCTCTTATTATGTGGTTTGCATCTAAAATTGCAATCCAATCCACATGCATCTTTACTATGCTTAAGCCAGTGTACAATCCCTGCTGGCTTATTAACTACTGGATACCTACAAAAAAAAAAAAAAAAAGTTCTTCACCTTAGGTAAGAGATAGAAAACTAAAACTTCATTTTTAAAATTATTATCCGGAGAAGACTTATATTTAGCAATGCACAAAAATTTTCAACTTACAAAACATGGAGAAAGGAAAGATGTAAACCCAATAATGATTCTCAACGAAAATATGTATATAGTTATAGTTAAGGTATCAGTCTCGTGTACCATTTCCCAATAATTTGATTTTTTTAGCATGCCGAGTCCGACACCATGTATCAACATTATCAAATCCTTACACTCGTATTGAGATACCCAAATGTACATATTCTCTACACGCAGTACTGTCATATGTATAACATTTAGTATTGTTGGGATATATGTTTTAAAATATTTTTTTTATACATTTATTTCAACAATTTGAGCTTGGCCCAGTGGTTAAGCATTTTGGGCCTCGAGAGTGAGGTCTCAGGATCGAATCCCTCCCCCTACTGATTGGGTATATATATATATCATTAGTCCGGGAGCGGGGTCTTAGGAGATCTCTTGAATTTGGAAAGTTCCTTTTTACTCTTTTTGAAAAGATTTTCAAAACGTCTTTACTGCCCTTAATTACGTGATTAAATAGCATTGATTTGGGAATAGTTATATTACCGTTTTGACTGTTTTATTTGTGGCAATTAAAAACAAAACTTATTCTCGTTAATTTCGTTTTTAATGGCTTGGTTATAAAAACCAGTTTTTGAGAACAGAGAAACACACAAATTTTCTATTATTGTTTTTTCTTTGAGAATCAAGAGACCATTTTCTGA
>JAJJMB010000061.1:2245322-2366155 GCA_023531105.1 Papaver atlanticum
GGGTTCTCTACCTAGTACAAGTTCTGAACTTAGAATAGAAGAACCTAAAAATGAAGAAACTAGAGATGCTGAAATTGAACCTAGGCGTAGCAAAAGGGCTAGGACTGCGACGAACTTCGGTTCTGACTTTGAAATTTATACTCTAGAGGAAGACCCTTCTAGTCTTTAAGAAGCACTTAATTCTCCTGAATTTGGTTTTTGGCAGGAAGCCATAGATAATGAAATGGACTCCCATAATCTTAATGGAACTTGGCACCTAGCAGATTTACCCCTTGGTTGCAAAGCAATAGGTTGTAAATGGGTACTTAAAAGGAAGTTGAACCCTGATGGTTCAGTAGACAAATACAAAGCTAGGTTGGCAAAGGCTTTAGAAAAAGAGAAGATGTAGATTTCTTTGATACTTATTCTCCTGTTACTAGATTATCTTATATTCGTGTTTTGATTGTTGTTGCTGCTGTGCATAATCTTGTTGTTCATCAAATGGATGTTAAAACAACTTTTTTAAATGGTGAATTAGAAGAAGAAATTTACATGGAACAACCTGAAGGTTTTGTTGGTCCAGGTCAAGAACAAAAAGTGTGTAAGTTGGATAAGTCACTTTATGGTTTGAAACAAGCTCCTAAGCAATGGCATGAAAAATTTGATAATTTTATGATTTCACATGGTTTCAAATTTAATGAAAGTGACAAATGCATATACTATAAGTTTGAAAACAGTGCATGCATCATGATTTGTTTGTATGTGGATGATTTGCTGATTTTTTGTTCAAACTTATCTGTGGTTGAAGAAACTAATAATATACTTAAGTCTAACTTTGAAATGAAAGATTTGGGTGAAGCTAGTGTAATTCTGGGAATTAAGATTACTAGAACTAATGATGGTTTTTCTGTGGATCAATCTCATTATATTGAAAAGATTTTAGAGAAGTACAACTATTTTGATTGTAAACCTGTGAGTACTCCTTTTGATGCTAGTGTTAAACTGTTTAAGAATACTGGTGATAGCATTAGACAATCTGAATATGCTAGTATAATTGGTAGTCTTCGTTATACAACTGATTGTACCAGACTAGACATTGCATATGCAGTGGGTTTTTTATGCAGGTTTACCAGTTGTCCTGGTTTGGAACACTGGAATGCAGTTGAGAGGGTTATGCGATATTTTAAAAAGGCCGTTAACCTAGGATTACATTATAAGAGGTTTCCTGCAGTCCTTGAAAGATACTGCGATGCTGATTGGAACTCTCTTTCAGATGACTCCAAGGCCACTGGTGGATATTTGTTTAATATTGCTGGTGGCGCTGTGTCTTGGAAGTCAAAGAAACAGACAATTCTGGCTCAATCTACGATGGAGTCTGAATTGATAGCACTAGTAGCAGCTAGTGAAGAAGCAGGATGGTTGAGAAACTTGCTTTCTCAAATTCCTATATGGGAAAGACCGATACCAGCTATCATGGTCTATTGTGATAGTACCGCGGCTATTGCAAAAGTACATAAATGTTTTTATAACGGTAAGAATCGACAAATGCGTCGAAAGCACAATACAGTTAGAGAATTTCTCACAACTAGTGTTGTGCGTGTTGATCATGTTAGGTCTGAATAAAACTTAGCTGATCCTTTGGCGAAAGGATTAGCCAGAGAAAAGGTATTATATACCTATATAGGCATGGGACTTTTTCCCACTAGAAATTGAGTCATTTTGTGATGGATACCCACCTAGAAATAGGTTCAAAGAGAATAACAATTCACAAATGATATGGAGATAGAATCATGCATCTTTCCCATGGCATGATATCCTGAAGCGGGTTAAGGTTGAGTTCTTTAACTCTTAATGACGTCTATAGCTCTATATAGAGTGGGGTACCAAGCTACAGGAGTACCTTTGATAGACTCACCTATGTGAATGAGAAAGTGTGGCCGCTTTCTATGAGAACGTGGGCAGTTCTCTAGAACATTCATTGAAACTGGGATAAGCACAAGGCCGTAATGTGCTGGCATTTAGGACTTTACTCTTAGTACAGTTGTGTGCGTATTAAGTAATCTGTCCTCTCCATAGAGTTCAAAGACATATGTTCACTCCGTGTTAGAGTTCGGAGAATTTAATACTATGTAAAGGTTCAAAATCGAAAGATACCTTTGCTTATGCACTAACTATACGGATCTTGCTCAATGATTTTAAAAATATAAGTGGGGGATTGTTGGGATATATGTTTTAAAATATTTCTTTTGTACATTTATTTCAACAATTTGAGCTTGGCCCAGTGGTTAAGCATTTTGGGCCTCGAGGGTGAGGTCTCAGGATCGAATCCCTCCCCCTACTGATTGGGTATATTTATATATCATTAGTCCGGGAGCAAGGCCTTGGGGGTCTTGGGAGGTCTCTTGAATTTGGAAAGTTCTTTTTTACTCTTTTTAATTACGTGATTAAATAGCATTGATTTGGGTATAATTATATTACCGTTTTGACTGTTTTATTTGTGGCAATTAAAAACAAAACTTATTCTCATTAATTTCGTTTTTAATGGCTTGGTTATAAAAACCAGTTTTTGAGAACAGAGAAAACACAAGTTTTCTATTATTGTTTTTTCTTTGAGAATCAAGAGACCATTTTCTGAGCAAGATTAGAAAGAGTGAAAGTGATCGATTTCTCATTGTGTGCGTGAGAGGTTGAAGAAAGTTTTTCTCATCTGTTTTATCCTGGGGACGTTGTGACGAAGAAAGAACTGCTTGCACAAAACTCAAGACAGAGCCACGAAACGTTTTAAAGAGAGCGACCTGCTCGTGACTCAGCCGTCACTTTGTTTTTTTGCAGACAACCACCAGTTGCATAAGCATTAATTCAGTATTCAAGGTCCCAAACAATATAATAAAAATGCAAGCTTTAAAGATATACCAATCACCACTTTTAGAAATGTGAAATGAACATAGATTCTAGATTCATCGCAGACAACCACCAGTAGCATAAGTATTAATTCAAGGTCCCAAACAGTAAACAATAATGCAAGCTTTAAAGATATACCAGTCACCACTTTTAGGGAGGATGTTCATCAAATGAACCTCAAAAACAGGTTCCATACTTATTCCATTATATTCTTTTTGTTTTATTTTTGCGAGGACAGTTAAATTTTGTATTGACCAACTGACCACCCCTGCACAATAACCTTGCAGTGAAGGAATTAATAGACTATTCTGCGTATTTGTTGATCCATCTAATTTTGTCTTGAGTGGCAAAATCATAGTTTGTTAAAAATATTGATACCCTCTCTCCTCCTGGGAAAAAAGGTTTTCTGGTTTTCTTCTCCGGCAACCATTTCCGGTTCAGATCTGGTCCTTTTGGAGCCGGATCTGGGCGGGATTTTCTTTCCCTTTTCTTGTCTTAGGTTAGATCTTTGTTATTAGTTAGTTTCTATCATAGTTTTCTCTTACTTATTGATAAGTTTTGTACATCCTTATGGTGTTTTTATCTCCTCTATTAGAGAGGTTTATCTCGGTTTTAATGGCCGTTTTTATGTTTCATGGGTTTTAAGATCACTTGAGATGTTTTTCAACGACGAAAACTTCATCATTGTTAACTCTGGTGACGGAATCTTTACCGGAATCTTCATCATCTATTTATCCGGCGACGGAATCTTCATGAATGATGCTTTTGACGACGAAATCTCCATCACAAGTTTTAAGATATTTGAGCAAATCACTCCAACTTTTGGAGCACATCTTTATGAAGAAGAAAAACAAACAAAATGGTTGGAATACACTTCCGAGAAAAACCATTCTTCCTCCGACTTGATCGGTTCTTATTCATGCTTGTATTTGTTCTACACCGGTAATCCTTCTCTTTCTCTTGTCGGATTTCTTGGTAAACTTGTACGGTATGTCTATTTGTATTTTCTTAATTTTAATTTTAAACTCATTGTAATCTTGAATTCCCATTAATAAAAAGGTTCTTTGTATCAAAAAAAAAAAAAAAGTATCAAGTCATATTTACCGCTGGAAGAGCAGTTTTTAATATGCCAGATTATTCTAAAGTGATGCAAATACTCTACGTATAGTTTATTTTCACGAATTAGGTTGATCATGGATATAAAATGCCAGTCCAGATTTAAACTTAAGAAAACAAATTCAAGAAAATAAATTATCAAACTAACTTTTCGTTTAAGTAATGTACACTTATCGTGGAAGGAGGAAAGGTACCCTCCTCAGAGGATCTGATGGTGACCGCAAAGTCTAACTCACTCCACGCCCCATACATTTTCGCCTCATGATGTCACTTGTTCTTTGGTACATTTTTATGAAAACCATAATAGAATTTGTATTGCATCACTGTCTTAGCCTCACTATGATTCGTTTCTTTTTAAGCGGCCTCTTCTTTCTATTGAAGGCTTGAAGCACTTCAGCTTTCTCCCATATCTACTCCGGCATCTAATTTTTTGGATATCAAACACTAATTTGTGACAAAATATCAAAGCATTATCTATTCAAGGACTTTTCAACACCCAGAAAGTGGAAAGAACGATGCAACATGAATAACATATTTACAACTGAAATACATTGAGATAAACAGTTGAGCATAGTAACAATTCAGAATGGTTAATAGTTCACCTGTTTAGTAGAAAATCACTTGCATTTAACTTTACCGATTCAAATCGATCAATCTACTCATTTTCTATCAACATGGGCCCAACAACGCATGGATTGAAATAGGGTTCATATGTAAAGATTAACATTTATGAGCAAAGATTTCTCAACAGTTATTTACAAAAAGAACGAAATCAGGATTCATGGAATGAAAGGTGGCACAAATTACTGAACCACAGACCTAAAAGAGGGTTCTTTTGATCTTTACCCAAACAAAATAAATAAATTTTATATTGGGTCTAAAAACACACAAAGTGCTGCCAGTCACCGAGATTTCCTATGCTTTCACATCATCACTGGAAAGGGTAGCAGCCGTCTTTGTTTCCAAAGAAATAAACCACACTTAGTTTTGTTTAAGTAATAGATAAAGGTCATACAGTAAACTAAACCAACCTTCAAGGCGCATAAGGATGACGAAGAGCAATGTACTGAGATTCCTCTAATCTATAAGTTTCTTAACTTTGATTCAGTTGGTAACCTTCTAAGAGTATCTCATGAATCATTTTTTGAATATCTTTCTGATAATGCACCTCTGTCCACGGTTTCTCAGTAAAATTGTAGTTGCAATTTATTTCATCATAGCTTGCAAACATGTCCACCTAATCAAATCCATTTTGAGTAGGTTCCTGAGAAGAAAGAACATAAGGTTTGGAGGAAGTAAGGAACTTTAGAGGTGGCTCACCTGGACCAGTTATTACCTTGTACTCTGATAATGAACCTTCAAAATCCCATTAGGGCCTGCTGATTAGATCAAACCCATTTAGAGAAATTTTAATGAACCCCTAAAAACATACTTTTATAAGATTTCAAGTTATAAGTAAAATCAATATTAACAAAATTAACTGGAACTAAACAACGAATCCTGACAAAATTAATTGAATATGATCGTATTTTTAAGGCATAATCTAAATAATTCTTTCACTTTTATTGACAAAATCCAAAGAGACCGATAACAAAAGTAAATTCAAACAATAAAAAAGTGAGAGATTTACCTAGCCGTTTCAGACCCATAGAAAGAGATCAAAGAAGATTCTTTTTCCGCTTCTTTTCTTCGGATCTTCACATACTACTACTTACGTTATGTGAAGATAAAGAGAAAAACAGAAATTAAAGTTTATGTAACAGTGTGTGTCATGGGATCAACCACACACGAAAAAAACTTTTTCAAAAAAGAAGAAGAATTCAAATGAAGTAATTATAATTTGATCGACCTAATTCAGACATTACAACTCATGGATAGATTGTCATCAAAGACGGAATGATTTTTACAATCAAGATAAGAATTGAAAGATATGAGAACAAATGAGTGAGCTATACCTCAAAAGAAGGTGTTTCTATTATCCATAGGGTGATCTCCCAAGTAGACGAAAATGGAAGAAATGAATCAGAAGAAGAAGAGGCATTTGAGAAAGGCGTTTCGATTCCAAATTGGTCAAAATGTTCACCGACCCCTTAAAGGTTTACGTCTTATGAAGATGGAGGATATTTGGAAAAATTTAACTATTTAAATTTCAACCATTCCCTGGTTCATCTCGTCATTAGGGAAATGCTACTATTGTTTTAAGTTCAACTCAGTTAAGGTAGTTACCTTGATTCGATCAATAGGTTCCATCCCTTTGAAGTCTGGTGCTGCAACAATGGACCCAGACTTTTAGTCCTCATTATCAACGCCAAACACTTACTTAAATATGAACTCGCATCTATGGAGTTGGTTTCGAATATCGACGCAAGAAAACTCTGTTGGAATCATAATTATAGTGGAAACATCATTGAAGGTAGATGATAACACTGTTAATAGAACTTATTGTCACTCTGTGAGAGTACTTATACAATTGGTCTTTCTAACAATATTCATAATGAAATTCTTGTCGGAAGGAATTATCCTTCATGACTTACTTCACCTATGAAAAGTTACCTTCTTTTTGCAATCATTATAAATCGATTGGACACAGTCTTGGTGAATACATGTGTTTTCATGGGGTTACACGGTTTGGAATTGTTTAAAAACAATGTAATGGAAAAATAATAAGCAAGAGACCGCAAAAGAAATCTAATATGCAATATGTTGAAAATCCCGTGAAGGAAATTTTATGGGCATCACTAATGTGCCTAGCAATTCATCAGCTACACTGATTATTAATACCTCAACTGAGGGATATCAATAAAGTGGTTGATGCTGAGAAGAAACTGGACATATTGATTGTCAGCGTCAAGAAAGTCATGTAGTAGATCCTAGCTCATTGGTTCCTCGTGAATTGGTGAATAACGTGTCATCTTCAATACATTTTCCTAAATGTGATATTTTTAATGCAAGAGAAAACGTCAGCGCAAACATGAATTTGTTGAGCAAATAAATTTATGAGCTACTAACCAATTTACTGGGAAAATTGCAACATAAGTTGCAAATGAAAGCCCAAATACTGTTGGTAACAATGTTTTTAATGTTGGTAGTCCTGGTTCTTTGAAGGGTTCCCGTTGGTCATATTTATCTGAGAATCAAGATGAGATTTTTATTCACAAAAGATAACAAACCGAGAATGTATCTCCTATATTAATGACAAATTAATTTATATTTAAGACTCTTATCTAGAGGCACCTCTATTAAAGCCCAAATACTGCTGGTAATAATATTGTTAATGCCGGTAGTCCTGGTTCTTTGAAGGGTACACACCGGTCATATTTATTAAGAATCAAAATGAGATTTTTATTCAAAAAAAGCAATAAACTGAGAACATATCTCATCTATTAAAGACAAATTAATTAATACTAAAGACTCTTATCTGGTGGCACCTCTATTCATTGACAAATCAAAACTGAAAACTTTTGATTTTATTGTCAAAAAGATGGAAGAAAGAGTGAAAGGTTGGAAGAGTAAAATACTCAGCCAACCAAGTAACTGATTCTTGACAAATTAGTTCTCTCAAGCCTGCCTGTTTATCAAATGGGATGTTCTAAACTCCCAGTAAAGATAACAAATACGATCAACTCAATCCAGAGAGATTTCTAGTGCGGAAAATAAGCTAATTTCAAAGGATTTTATATCAGAAAAAATTAGAAATTTCTCTTTAAACCCATAGGCATGGGAAATCTTGGGTATAAAGATGCGAAAAAATGAATCAGGCAATGATGGATAAAATTGCCTAGAAAAATTCAAACCAACCCAACTCTTGGTGGGTGAAAATATTCAAAGAGAAATATTTTAAAAACAAGTCTATCTTTTCCCTGAAGAAATCTAACAACTCTTCTTGGATGTGGAAGTGTGTTTTGCAGGGAATAAAGTTGATTCACAAATACATCTGCTGGGAAGTAGGAGATAGACAGTCCATAAACATATGGACTGACCAGTGGATACCTGATCTAGACATTACTCTAGACCGATTATGTTTGAAAAGAACATTATGTTAACACTTGTATTTGACTTGATTAACCCATATATATATATGAATAAGTGGAACAAAGAATTAATCATTGCTTCTTTTCCTCATGTTATTTCTCAAGCTATCTTAAACGTCAATTTGTTCACAGATATGAATGATACCTTAGAACAAGATAAACCTAGATAGAAACTGACAAAGAATGACATCTTTGCTATAAAATCTTTGTATGATATATTAAGTGGTATTCATAATGTGATGTAAAAAAAGTGAAGTTCTGGAGAAAATTATGGAAATCAGATTTACCTCAACATATATATATATATATATATATATATATAAGGGACAATGATGTTTTTCCTGTTGGACGGTGATCCACAGTTTGAACACATAAAGGACGGTCCAGATGAAACCACTAATATGGACGGAGATCTACAGTTTACAGACATAAAGGACGGCCCAAGTGAGGGACTTTTCTAAGAGTTAAAGCACATGGAGAATGATAATCACCCCCAAACTTAGAGTTTTCAGTGTCTCTAGTTAGACTAGTCACAATCTCCCTAATTTCTAGGTCATCAGATTCCTGAAAATAGGCAATTGATTCTTCTAAGTCAAGTTCATCCTCACTCATCTTTACGAGTTCATTTTCTTTGTCTAAGACTATTGTTTCTAAATCACTAGATAATAAAACAATATTTTCCAAATAAACTCGTTCCTCTAAACCATTATTGGCTTCGTAATCAAAAGGAAATACTACATCGTCTAAAACGGGGATATCTCTAGACAAATCCTCATCCTTTTGAATAGGTGAATAATTATTAAAATTATTTGGATTTGAGCTAGAAATAACATTATCATTATAAAGCTCAATTGGAGTAACAAATTCCCGATCACTATGCCTACATATTTCAGATTCTTCATCAACACTATCCTCATCATAATAATAGCATGGAAATGGTTGAACCTCATCTAAACATGTAGTGTTACCAATTCTAACCTCGTCATCTTGATTATGCAAATAACTATCATTATTTTCAAGGGTATTATTGGAAACACTGTATTGGAAATTAAGATTATTTCGAGCAAGTCTTTCGTTCGTCTCAGCCATCAGCTTGAGGGATTCCTCTATAGAAAGTTTTCTCAATGGTGCAGTTTGTCTATTCATTTCCGACATAAACCTATTTGTTTGTTCAGTTAACTGCTTAAGAGACTCTTCTAAAGATACGGAAGGATCATAAATAGGAACAGAAGGATCATAATAAGGACTAGTTTTCAACAGTTTGATTGTATTGTCCAAAGACGAGGTACTAGCACTATAATAATCCTTATTTTCTTGCTCGTATGACCGGTGTGTGTGTGGATAGTAATTGGGCTCACCATGGTATGAACCATAACCTTCAAAGGGTTGGTGTTCCCAACCACTATTTACACTATGGTCGTAGTGTGAATAATGTCCATTTTGAAACTCAGTCGGATATTCATTGTATTGGCTTCTATCATACCAGTTCGACATTCTTAATTGCAAGGGAATTCTACACAATCACAAACAAGGTTGACTCGACCAAATCAAACCTATAAAATCTAGCAAACAACAAGCATGATGGCTCCCTTAGATTGTTTCTAGACCAGCTTCTATCCTTCCAAGAGGCAACTAGGTATAGTTTTAGCAAACCTCTCTAGAACGATCCGAATAAAGTAAGTCTAAGAGAAGTAGGGGAAGCTCAGAGGAGCTTTGATACCCCCACCTCTTTGGCAACGCTTCCCTAGGTTACAAGGCGGCTCTAATCGACTTACAGTAATCTTCCTGAACTTTGAGTTAGGCTAACAAGATACCCAATACAGTCCTTTCAAACGACTTTCCTACAAGCTCGTTACCTTATCGGTCTCGTTCTAATCAAGATTTTAGGCTTGGGATCGCGTTTGGTATCGTTTTCCTAAAGCGGGCAAGAAGAGAACGGTGATGAAATCCGAACTCTTATCTTATATGGCCAGGCCTTGCCCTTTACTAGGAAAATAAATGTCCGTATTCAATTCCTCGGCATATATGCACCTTAAGGAAGACAGTAAACCCGCTGACAGGGGATTCGCGGGTGTTTAAAAGTTTACCTCCCGTACCATACGGGCGAAGAACCGATGTAGTTGACTCGGGCCACTGACTCATGTGTCAATGTACGAACCCAAGGTGCAGAGACAATATCGTAATTGTCCTCCTTCTCTGCAAACAGTTTTATATTTAAGGATACCCTTCCGTAGGGTATATAAAAATAAAAATAAAATAATGTCCAGAGTCCAAAAAGTCCAAAAGAAAAGAAAAATTACAAAATAATAAAGAAACCCTAATACAATTTTTTCTCTTCTAAAATAAACAAAACCCTAAAAAAAAAACTAAAAAAAATTTGTCTTCTTTTCCGTTCTTTTAGCTTTAATCTTTAGCTCCAAGTCTTTACGAAATCACCAAACTCCTTGGCTCAATTTTTTTATTTATGTTCCAAAACCTGTAGACAAAAGACAAATACCCAAAAACGTAAAATAGAACAAAATATAAAAATAAAAAATAAATCTAAAACCCTAAAAACAAGTCCGCGTCGACGGCGCCAAAAATTGATGTGTTTTGTAGTTGTAGTAAAAATGATTCGAACTCTAAGACTTGTGAAGGATTTTTTTAGACTCAAATTAAACTCAACAATTCAAATAAAGTTGTATCAAAAATATAAAGAAAACACCGAGACTCTGGATTCCACCATTGACCAATTAAGTGATAAACTCTAATCAATATTCATGCAATTCTTTCTTTTAAAGTGATTCTAATATTTTGCCTCTAATAGATTTTTGAAGTAATAATTGTAAACATAAAGCATGAAACATCAAAAGTTATAAAACCTAGCATGTTCCATCAAAACAATTCACAACTACTCAATAAAAATCAATTTTCCTATATTAGTTCTATGCAAATAATCATATAAAAATTGCAAAAATAATTAAAATAGAATTATACCACTTTTCATGGAACAATGGCTTCCTCCGTCGCCTCGGCTAAGGGGTTTAGCTCCTCATAATAGAAATATGCTCAAAAGTTGATTTCATTGATCAAATAAGGTGTTTTTATTAAAAAGGACGAGCTGTAGTTACAGAAAGCTTTTTGTAAGGAAAGTAATGGTCGCTGAAGGTTTAAAGCGATTACAGTCAGAAACGATAACAACTTTCTGTAGTTGAATATAAGACTGCTTCTGCGACGGTTCGGTGTGGGTCGAAGTTCTTCGTGTTCTTCAGCAGCAGCAGCAGCAGCAGGTTTTCTTCAACTTTGATTTCTCGGCTCTGTGGTGTTCTAAACTTCCCCTAACTTTCGACACCCCTTCTATATGACCCAACCAACCTATTTATATCAAAAATAGCGATTAAAAGTCTCCAAAATCTTCCAAAATCTCTTCCTTTTTCTTCACGACAAAGTTGCGGCAATTTCTTGTTTTAGGATTTCTACGCGTATCTGAGCTTTCCTTTTGATTCTAAACTCTTCCTTAGATATATATCAAGCTTTGGGAAGAAAATCTTGCCTTTAGTCTCCCTGAAATTCCTAAAATAATTCATCAAAGACCCAAAACTTCCATCACCTCTGTTTTGCTCTAATTCGATCTCTAGCCAATTTGGGTTCAATCCAAAGACTTTACCAGGCCTGTGTAGTCCTACGGAGTAAACCCAATCAATTTCAGCCCTTTAATCTCCATAAAAATCGATCAAAACTCCAACCCTAAAATCCGTCCGTGAAAACCATTTTTCCCGCCAAAACTTTTCTTTTAAACCGTGAAAAAGGTGTCCCCCTATCCAATCCCGGTCTGTGCTTAGCAGCTGTTTGGAAATGGGTTACCCCTTATAAAAAATGAGAGTCCGAATAGCAAATGTCCTCCCAGGTGCCTTTAACAACTTTTCGAGCCAATTTCGCCGCAAAAGCCTATTTCTCCAAAAACACCTACAAATGGATAAAATACCAAAATTAGTAAAAAAATGAGTACTAACAATATACACAATAGAGATGAAAATAGACACATAAATGCGTCTATCACTGATTTAATCCATGCAACTGTTGCAGGCTATCATGTTAACTTTTAAGGTAAATTCTATAAGAGTGTAAATTATATAACATTTTTCAAGCAGAACAAATATAATCATCTCTACACTATTTATGCCAGGAAACCAATTCCATATTGTATATATGCTGCATATTTATGTTTCAAATTCACTATAGGTTTCTGAAGGTTTAGCCAACTCCAATAACAGATGTATGTATCAAGAAACTTAAGAAGATGCTTAATAAGTGATTCCTGATTAGTATTTTAATTAATATGTTGTCTTTTATATACTCTTTTCTTGTACTTATGTGTTATTCTTTTGGGAATTAGGGTAGTTTTGTATGATGATTTTGTGATTAAATTTGGGTTTGATTGCCAAAAGTAACCTTCTTCTGACTAAATTTGGACTTGAGAAGTATGTCCCTTATGGCACTTTTTCTATCAACTTATAGGAGAAGTATGTCCCTTATGGCGCTTTTTCTATTAAATTTGGACTTGAGAAGTATGTCCCTTATGACGAATTTTTGATTAAATTTGGGTTTGATTGGAATATTACAGGTGTTGATTCATCGGTTATTAATGCGTGTATAAGGATTTGGTCACCATGAAAGCAACAACAGATACTATATGGTATGTACAACTTATTTAAAGGAAAAAATCAAGAGAGTTGTTATTGTTGTTCCACATAAAAAAGACTATGGAAAAAGAAAAGATGGTGGTGGAAAGAAATAGAAGGGCAGTGGTGATGGACTTGAGAAGTAAGAAGGAGGAGGAACTGGCAAGAATGGTTGTGAACAGAAGAAGGTTACTTTTGATTTAAGTAAGATGAAACACTATGTACCCATTCTCATACGCCTATGCTTACCATGTAAGATAAGTTCGCAAACACGGGTAAGGTAACTTTTGATTCCAACAGATCTTTTAAACAATCATTTTGTGGTTTACTAATGCATGCATTTGATCTCCGAAAATTGCGCCAGTATGTCCGTTATGGCGCTTCAGTTGCTGATTTGTATACAGAAGCAGGTGTCATTGGTCATTCCTAAGAAATGCAGGCAAGTAACTTAGGTATCTCTATTTTTTGATCTAATGTTATCGAACAATAATGTAACTTCAGTATCTCTATTAACCCTCATTTTGATCTATTTTTTTATGGTTTTTGTTTGGATTAATCTATTTTGTTCTCTACTAAAACTTCCTATCTCTGCCGGAACCTATGACATTCTATTACCCTTACCTGTTTTACAACATTCTCCCCAAACTTTCTTTACTTGGTATCAAGCTTACTCATAATTTGATCCTTTTGTTCCCTCATTTGCGTTTTAAACTCTAGCCATTTCCACTTTACTGCATCTTTAGGTCTTGCTGAAGTTTTGGGTTCTATGACTTAATGAGGTAATATTAATATTTTGTAAGGATTTGGGATTTCATTTTTTTTATCATACTATCGTGCTTACTATCTATCATGTATGGTTTCAATTGGAAGCAAAGTTAATACATGGTTTGTATCATGGTTTAGACATATTTGTGCTTTACATTTTAATATTCCACTTATGCCCATTAGGGTTTCCATAAGTTTATAGAATGTTAACTACTCTCAGTAGTAGATATGGTGTTTGTAAATTGAAATAATATCTCGCACAACAAAAAAAAAAATTCATACTATATAGTTTTAGGAAGACTTTTAGACTATTAGACTCCAGAATCCATGTTCATCCATTTCTTTCATTTGCTTAATGCAAGTTGTTCAGTTTGCACAACCAGGATTATTTAGTGTTGTTAAATACCTAATTGATAGGCAACTTGATCTCTCAATAAAGAACTCTAGATAGTTAAAGAGTCATCAACACATGGACCTAGGGCTTTTATAATATCAAATTTTCAGGCATCCTCCCCAATTTTTTGTTACCAAGCATCATCTCCTGATCATGATCCTTAGTAAGATTAGACAGACTATCCAAATACTTTATATAATCCGCATTTTATTTGGTTCATTCTTGGTGTAATTTTATTTTGTTTTCTACCCTCATAATGGTTGTTGTCATTCAAGTTTGTTAACATAAGTTTGCTTTCATCATCACGAAACATGAATTTATCTAAACTAAATGACAGATAGCGGGGTTTTAAGGATAAGTTTGAATAACCATTCATAAGCCTTAGCAAAAGAGAATGGAACTGTATATCCATGTGTGTACCAATTTCTAGCCTTTTTGTTACATGAATATTGGAGCCTGGGTTCTTTAAAGATCGTTAGTTTTGTATCTTTTCAATTGTAGATAACCAGTTAGTGAACGACTTTAAGAGAAAAAAAATGCATTTGAAGTTATTAATTATGGTTAAACAATTAGTGTATGTCATTTTAAATTTTGTCAACAGCTCAATCACTTCATTGTATCCGTTGAGACCTGCATTTTGGAATTAAAATGACTTAAGTGGTTTGCTAAAAGTTTTAACCCCCAATCTTACAATCAGAATTTTTATTTGATCATTTTATCATTTCGTGTTTATAGAATTGTGAATGAATTAATATACTTCTTACTATGCGAACGTTTTTTTTTTTAATATGAGATTTGGTTTATGATGAATTAGTGAAACTGTATTTATAGTTTTGATGAATCAGGTGGTATACCATTGAAATCGAAATTTGATGCAAGAAACTCTACTTGGCAGGTATTTAGATGAATAGAGGGTACTTCCACAGTAGTGGTTATCTTCTTTGGTGTATTTCTCAACAATGACATCATTGTAGTGAAAGCATCTAAGGGGGGCAGGTTATAATTTCTTCTTTACTTCAAGAACTGTCATCAAACTTGCAGTGAGCTGGAGCACCATATCCTCCCCATGCCCATGCCCATGCCTTGATAGCTCAGGAATCCTTCTTGCCTTTCAAATTTTACTTTAGGCGTATAACAATACCAAATATTTAAATATCACAAATAACATTTTTGAACATGGGTGCAGCTGAGACTACTAAGTGGAGGGTTAACAAGAAGTCAATAAACAATTGCGATGGTAGAATTCAAATATATCCATCTCAATTTGGATCTGCAATATTCTTAACTGTTGTCTTATTTTTTGATTATCCTGTTTTTGAAATCCAGACCTATTAAACTTCAACCAGTTACATGTAATGAAGAACCACTGGTTCCAACTGGACATATGTCTTTCAGAATTTTAGACGAAAGATGGAGAGAGAAGCAAAGGGGAAAAGTACAGGACAAGCTTGAGTTTTCACAAATCTTTTGTAATCGATGGGCTTTTGACATAGTAGTTGAATGAAATGCCAAAAAGATGCGATAGAAATTTTCGTTAGGTGAAGTAGTTCAAATTTGGTAAAAAGTAAACATTTGTTAACAAAAACTACATAGAGCTAGAGATGATTAATATATACTTGCATAGACATATGTACATACAATAAATGAAATTAACTAAAATCAGTTCTTCTGTGTAACTCTCTCTAGTTCATCTACGAGTTTAAATTATAGATCGTTTATTAGTCTAAATTCCAGTAACTTGAAATGTAACAGGGATGCCATTGAGAAAATTCGAATGAACATTTATTAGTCTAAATTCCAATAAATTGAAATGTAACATGGATGCCATGGAACAAATTTGAATGAACATCGACATTTCTGTTTACCGTGAGCACTGAATATTAGCGGTGAATAATCATGCCTTTAGCGCGTCATTTTATGCAACAGTCCAAAACCCGTGCCGTTACGGCATGGGCCATATCCTAGTATATATATATATATTTTTAAATGTTTGAAGGGTGCTTTACCAATCAGATGGAGCATGAGTTGTTATATCCATGTAATAGATAACAATTGTTTTTCAGTAACAATAGTTTTTAATCCTTGCATCATTTATTTTTTGATTGCTGGTTTGCAAAATCAATATGGTTGCTGCCACCTTTTAGTAGTGGGATAAACTCTAATACCAGCAATATTAATTTCAAAGAACATTTTGATTCACGGAATGCAGAAAGTGAAACTAAGGCTGAGATTTGTGCAACCAAATGATAGTTCATTTGGAAGGAAAGATGCAATATAATTTTTGAAGGAAAATCAACCTCTTTAATTCAGACTTCTATCCTAGTTTAGATGTTTCTGAACTCTTGGTGCAATCATTTGGAAAACTCAAACCAGAATATAAGTTGTGCTGAGCCTAAGTTGAAAAACAACATCCCATGGATAAAACCTAACATAAATTATTATAAGATAAACTTTGATGTTTCATGTATATCTCTAACCATTAATGTTGGCTTTGGAATAATACTAAGAAATGATGCAGGTGATGGAGAATGAGCTAAGTATGGAATACTCAAAGCTCCATATGCAGAAAAAGATGAAGTTGTAGCCCTACTGCAATGAGCTAAATGGGCCAGAGAAAAAGGAATCCATAATTTCTTGCTATAAGGTGACTGCGAAAGGATAATAAGATTCATTTAAGGGAAGGAGACTATGGTGAACTGGAAAGATCAATCGATAGTAAAAGATGCCGTTAAAATTCTAAAAGAATGTAATAACTTTTTGGGGTTCAAGTTCATTCATAGAACTGAGAACCAGGAAGTTGACAAACTTGCTTCAAAAGCAAGAAAATCCTCTCTTCTTAATAGCTTAAAAGATGAAATGCCATCTTTCCTTAGTTAAGTTATTTTGGTAGATAAAATTAAGAGTAGAAATGAAAGTAGCAGTACTACTAGCTTAGGACGTATGGATGAAAGTCTGTTTTCTGGTGCTCATAACAGGGAGTAGGTTCCCTTATGATAGCAGGGCAACAATCTTGATTTTTATTACTTGTATTTCTCTTCCTTGTACTTGTATACAGATAATAATGAATATGATGACTAAGCAGCATTTACATTATCGCTAGTACGAGAAGATACGGTGATTGAAGATAATGCAGATAAAATAAATATTCTCTTCCCTAAGATGATTTTCAACATGTTTTACGTTCTCCTAAAAACATAAAATTTAATTTAAAAGAACCTAGAAAAATATTCGCATTTGTACATAGCCTTTTTTTTGTTTTTCAGAAAATGGGTCATATGACCAAACCCAAAAAGTCTGGGAGTAATGGACTAGTAAAATATAGGTCTTGGTGAAAAAGACACAAAAAAAATCAGTCATATATACCCTTTACTTTAAACTTTATTCTTTATCATATCCTTTTTTCTCTCCTATTTATTTTCTCTCTCTAATTTAAAATTAATCGCGAGAAAGGTCTTAACTTTCGAAATATAAATCCGATTTTAATAAAATTTATATTTTTGGAAAGGGCTCGAAAATCTCTACAAAACAAGATCCATTGTTGATATGAAATTCGAAAAAAAATAATAATTTTAAACCAGGCCGAGGATACATTATGCACCCAGGTGCACCTGGCCAAATTTATTTTCCTATAAAAATATGCATTATGCACCCAGGTGCAACTGTGCCAAAATTTGTTTTCTGTAAGAATGTGCATTATGCACCCAGGTGCACTTAGCCAAAATTTATTTTCCTATAAAAATATGCATTATGCACCCAGGTGCATACTGACCAAAATTTGTTTCCTGTAAGAATGTGCATTATGCACCCAGGTGCACCTGGAAAAAAATTATTTCATATAAAAATATGCATTATGCACTCAGGTGCACCTGACCAAAATTCATATAAGAATTAAAAGAAAATACATTACCCGCCCCGGTGCAACCAGGCCAAAACCTATTTGCTGTGAGAATATACATTATGCACCTGGGTACATCTAGACAAATACCATTTTTTCTACAAGAATATAGATTATGTACTAAGAAGCATCTTGTGTATTTCATGGATAAATCTAGGTTTAACCTAGTACACCCCCAACAATATATGGCAGTAATAATTCTTTTGTTTATATTTCCCGGCTTCCATCATCCGGAACTAGTAGTATCAACTCATTATTTTCGGTAAGAAATAAGCCATTAGTCTCATGGCAACCAATAGAAAGATTTGGTGCAGAACTGTTCTCTTAGGCTTTTCCGTAAACACCTGGTGTGCCTGAAACTAGTACTGTGGAGATGAAGACCCTCTCGATTTATAAGATCATATATCTCCTTCCTTGCAGTTTATTTCAAATACAAAGCAAACCCATTCATTCAAAGCTCTAAAACATCCATTTCCAATTTGTTCTTCACACAAACAGCACAACAACATCATCTCAAATGGCAACACAACAGTGCATACCGATTTCTTCGCCAGTGAAATTCTCCTCTCTCTCTCTGGCAATTTTTCCTCCACCCCAATAACCACCACCAAACCACCGTGAACTAGCCAGTAACCACCGTAGCAGACGGTGATGCTCATCGATAATCATCAATAACCCAATCTTATGTCTATAAATCGAAAACCCTTTACAGATCTGCTGATTCTAGTTACTTAAACACAATTTATGGTTACTTCAAAGACCTAATTTCAACTACTTTCTAAGTTCTAAGACACCGAGACACAAAGATTTCAAGTTGCAGAGACTCAAAGACACCATTACCTCAAGTTTTCAAAGTTACAAAGACACGGAGAAGCAAAGATTTTATATAAATCAACTCAAAGACACCAATTGTTCAATTTTTGGACCCAATTTTTCTAAAAATATGGAGAATTTCAATTTTTAGATTTGTTGTTGGATTATAATTATTCTTTGAAACTTTCTCTCTTTGATCTAATTTTCTTCTGTCAAATTGATTTAGATTCAATCTAAGCTTCTCTTGTTTTTCTTTCATATCTTTTTATCTTTTTAGGTTTAAGCTAGTGTTTATTCTAGTAATTATTTATATGAAGTTAATTAATCTTTGCAAAGGTCATTTGATTTCTATCTCAAAGCTAATGGGTTCTTGTTTGATCCCAGGTACTACCTGCTATAACTGGAAAAAAAAGGAAGCCCGTGGGAAAACAAAAGTCTCGGGTTTGTTGTGCGATTGAGACTTCAGAAGAGCAAATGCAAAGGGATGTTGAGGAGCTAGATATGCCAACAGAAGAGTTCAGTATTCCATACTCTGAAGGAGAAGTAATTCAATATGAATTAGAAGAGAGGCACCCAACTATAAAAGAGGTAATATCTACTCCTGATGGGTACTTGAATAGTCATCATAATTCTACCAAGTCGAATTCTTCTCTTTTTGATGGCAAGATACCAATCCTTTATGTAGCTCAGTTGATTTCTGCACAAGAGGTAACTCTAAAATGACCCTTTGATTTATTTCCTGCAAATGCTATGTCTGAATTAAATTACTCGAAAAAGCATGTTAAGCACATTAGCATGTTAAAATCAGAACCTTTCATCGGCATGAATCCCCCAAAAATGCATGCTAACCATAACCTAATACAGCACATTAGCTTGCATCATGAAAAAAAACATGGTAATACTATTTCTGATATTTGTATTTACTTTGCAATTAGATAACTTCCACCTTTTTTGCTATATTTCTGGTATTTACATTACAATAAATCATGAAACTATAATCATTTTCATTATGGTCCTCCTTTGGTATCTGCAGTATAACAAACCATGAAATTAAAATCATTTTTATAAGCCTGCACATCAACATTTATTACTGCTACACAAGAATGAATGAAACAGACATAAACCTCTTAAGTATTAAACCTTTACAAGCAGTCCATATGGATAAAAATTACATACAAATAAAAATATCAAACTACTATCACACTAAACCTAATACTCAAAACATATACATCACTAATCTAGATAATCTAGAAACTTTCCAATACCCTTATGTATCATACTTCTGGCAGTTTATCAAGACTATGGCTTGGGAAATACATACAAACCAAAAACTTTCAACAGTTTAAAAGATTTATTAAACAAGGAAACCCCAGACATCATTTTTGTCTCCGAAACTAAACAACAAACAAGAAATGTAGAACAGATCCTTTTAATATTAAACCTTCATAACTATTGGATTGTCCCCCCTAGAGGCATTGCAGGGGGATTATTCCTCGCCTGGAAAGATAATGTCAAACTCACCATTCTAGACGATAAACACAACCAAATAAATGCTAGGATTTCTGATCCAACAAAAAACTCTACTTGGATTTTATCTTGTTTCTATGGCAGCCCCTAAAGAGAAACTAAATTTGAATCCTGTAAAATGATAAGAAACATGGCTGAACACATTAATGAACCCTGGGTAATCATAGGTGATTGCAATATAGTTCTCCATGAATTTGAAAAAAAAAACAGATTCCCTTTTAACGAAATTGAAGCTGACACTTTTAATGATATGCTAGATAACTTAGCTCTCCAAGACCTAGGCTTCAAAGGATACCCTTTTACTTGGAACAATAAAAGAGATGGCATAGACTTCACGGAACAAAGACTAGATAGGGCTCTAGGTAAAAATGAATGGTTTAACACCTTCCCCACTTGTACTATCACTCACCTACCACCATTGATATTTGACCATGAAAAAAATAGAATAATAATGTTTTTGGCAATATAAACACAAACATACAAAACACAAAAAACAAACTTGATACAGCTAATAAGAATCTTCCTTCCCATATCAAAGCTAGAGAAATAGGTAAACTTTGCTCTGAACTCTCCCACTGGTATAATACAAGAGAAGAATTTTGGAAAATTAAAAGTAAAGATCAATATATAGCTCTAGGTGATAGAAATACCCAGTATTTTCATGATACTGCGAGACAGAGATATAGAAGAAACATAATTGATACCCTAAAAACTTCAAATAATGTTTGGGTAAACTCAAAAAAATAAATTGTCGTTTTCCTTACACAACATTTCAAACAAATAGCAACGACAGTAAATCCTCAAATAGATGAAAATATGCTTCATTTAGTACCTGAATGCATTACTAAAAATGACAATGCCTTTTTAGAAACAACACCAAACCTATGAGGAAATCAAAAACACTTTGTTCTCCATGGAACCAAACAAGAGCCCGGGACCGGATGGTTTCCCTCCAAAAAAAATTCAGAAAAATTGGGAAACTGTTGGCAAAGAACTTGTCAGTATGGTCCAATCTTTTTTCGACATGGGTCACATTTTAAAAGAAATTAATTCTTCTTTTATTTCTTTAATCCCTAAAACCTAGAAACCTCTAAATGCTGCTGAATTCATACCTATCGCTTTATGTAACACTTCTTACAAAGTGATATTGAAACTAATAGCAAACAGGATGAAACCCCTTCTAAATAAGATAATCTCTCCATATCAGTCTGCCTTCATCCCTGGAAGGAAGATTTCCGATAATATAACCATTTCCCACGAGTTAATACACAATATGCGGAAAAAAAAAACAACCTAATGGGACTCAAAATCGATATGTCCAAGGCTTTTGACCGATTTGAATGGTATTTTCTTATAAAAACTATGCGTAAAATGGGATTCTCTAAAAAATTGTGCGATATAATTTTTCAATGTATATCAACAACCAACTTAGCCATCGTGTTAAATGGTTCCCCCTGTGGGTTTTTTAAACCATCTAGGGGTCTCATACAGGGAGACCCGTTGTCTCCCTATCTGTTCCTCATGTGTATGGAAACCCTTTCGAAAACTATTTCTCATGCTGAAGACTTAAAAATGATTCAAGGCCACAAAATCGCAGATGAAGCACCATATGTTAGTCACCTGCTATTTGCAAATGATTGCATCATATTTTGTGATGCTAATGTTCAATCCAGTCGTAATCTTTTAAAGCTTCTCCATGACTTTGGAAATACCTCTGGTCAATTAATCAATCTTGAAAATTTTGGAGTTTTTTACAGCCCCAAAATAGACCCTAACTTAGCTTCGGAAATCCAAAACATTCTTAATGTCAACCTATCCCCCTAGAAGATAAATACCTTGGTTCCACTTTATTCACTAATATATCTAAAATTAAAAGTTCTGAACCAATTGTTAAAACGATGAAAAATAGACTCATTGGTTGGAAACAAAAAAATATTACAACTACCGGCAAACCAGTAATGATAAAACACGTCACCTCCACCATGAGTATATACCAAATGAACTGTTTTAGATTACCAAAGAAAACTTGCAAAGAAATAAATAAAATTCAACGTGATTTCTGGTGGGGAAAAGACAAAGAAACACCAAAAGGAGTGTACTTTAAAGCGTGGGATTACTTTAGCAAACCATTAGAAAACGGAGGCCTTGGCCTCCAAAATATCCATCATTTCAACTCAGCTATGATTGCCAAAATGGGATGGAGGATCAAAGAAAAAACTGACTCTCCATGTGGCCAAATCCTAAAAGCTAAATACTATCCTAACACTGATATTATGCACCTAGACACAAAGCCAAAACAAACAGATAGCTGGATCTGGAAGGGGATCAAAAGTGGTATTAACCAAATCCAAAACAACTGTTTTTGGGAAGTTGAAAACGGGGACAAAATAAATGTTTGGTCTAATTTCTGGATCCCAGGAAAAAAACCACCATTACATAAACCGAACATCGGAACTAACCTAATAAAAACTGTAAAAGACTTGATCAAACCAAACAACACTTGGGATTAGCAGAAGCTACAATTGTGTTTTGATACAGAAACAATATCTAGAATTCAAACTCTATCTATACCAATTGACAACAGGGAGGATAAAGCTATTTGGAATCTGACTAAGGATGGTAATTTCAGTGTTAAATCTCTTTACAAGAACCTCAATAACCAGGAACTTCCTGACAAGAAATGGGCTAATATATGGAATATGAGAGTCTCCCCCTCCATAAAAATGTTTATGTGGAAATTAGCTCATGCCATATTAGTTAACAACATGAAAATTGCTTATGTCTTACCAAATATTCGTACTACTTGTCAAATTTGCAATGAACATGATGAAACTTTAACCCATGTGTTTTTGGAACGCAATTTCGCATCTCAAGTATGGAACCATTTAAATTTCAACATGTTATATGTTAAAGGTACGACTACAGATTGTCATGAGTGGATCAACAGCTGGTTTACAACGACAGGGAAGGATGGTTAAGAGATGAGTTGGGCTGAACTCTGTAGTACAATAGCATGGCATATCTGGAAAGCCAGATGTGACACAGTCTTAGGAAAAAAGACCAAAACAGCTTGAACACAGCCACAAAAATAGTGAAATTCATCAATTCTACCCTAAATGTTTATCAAAATAAATATTTCCATCCAGAACCTTTACTACAACCCGATGCATGATGATACTCTATATATATCTAAACCCAGTTTTTGGCAATTCCCGGGTTTCATGAGATACAGGATAAACATTGCTCTATCAATGATTATTGATGTTTCCGATTCTGGCATTGCACTAACTTTGACTAATGATTCAGGAAACTATAAGGAAGCTAGGGGAGAATCATCAAGCTGGAATTCCAGAGAATTGCTTGAACTAAACGGTGCAGAGGCAGCTTTCCAATGGGCAACGGAGTTGAGTGGACACAACATTGAATTCATGTGTGATTCGGAACCGGTCCTGCTGCTGCTAATTGCAATGTATGCTAAAGCAAAAACAGAAAGATTCAAGAACAGCAACATTTTCGGAAACTCAACTACTAAACTTTTTAATTTCAAAGCAATGTCGTTTATATTAGTGAGCAGACTTCAAAATGCTATAACTACAAATATTATAGTTTTATGTAACAAATCAATCATTCTAAGTAGCTGGAAAAATGATAGATTAGTCAAACTGATTAGTCATCTCGATATGAGAGAAGACATAATCTCTGAATTGTATAAGCCCTATACTTCTGGTTAGAAGTGTCAGATGTTTTTCCTTCTCTATTTTTGTATTAAAAAAAATGGCAGCACAACTCTCTCTGCTTGACTGAATGCAAAACAACTCATTCTTGACAACCCAATCTTTCATTTTTGTCAAAGAACACAAGTATGTTCACTCCCAAGATCCATTACAGTAGCTAACGTCTTTGCTGTATCAACAACATAAGCTTGGGTTTCTTGTTTTGTCTTTCCGGTAAACCCGTGACTTTGTCAAAAACTCGTACCCAAGCGGTGTTTATCTCCGGAATATTGTCCCGAGCTTCAAAATATCTCCTAACACAAAGTATAAGGGATCTTAAAATTGATTGTTGGTTTAACCCTAATCCCAAAATCAAACATGATCATGAAAAGGGATCATGAAATTGAAAAGGTGATTGAACAATTGAAACGGGGATCGAACAATTTTATGATGAATGATCGCAAAATTGAAAAGTGGATTGAAAAATTAAAACCACCATCAAACTTTTGTCTTGATTACGATACGAATGAATAATGAACAGTGATAGAGTGGTGCTGGTAGAGGTGGTTTTGGTGGTGGCTATGCTGGCAGTAGGGAGGTGCTGCTGGTTGTTGTGGTGGCTATGTTGGTAACGGTGGAGTTGTTGGCGGTGGTGTTGTTGCTACTGGTTTTCATGGTGTCGGTGGTGAATCGAAAGAGTAGAAGATTTGATTTCTCTTTAGTCTTACTAAGAAAAAGAGGAGGGCACATATGTAATCTTTTTTAGAAAATAAAATTTTAGTTTGGGCGGAATGCCCCAATGGGATATTAAAGAACATGTAATTGGGGGATATTTCACTGTAGCTGCCGGAAATCCATCAACCATGCCGGCATCATTGAAAAACCATGCCGACAGCTACAGTAAAAATATCCCCCAATTAATTGTTCATATTAAATCCATTGAATTTGAATCCTTCGTTATTTGAACCATAGCCATATTTTGCTTGTCTTATAGACCTAAGAATTCAAATTCAAGGGCTAATTCACCATAAAAACTGTTTTTTTTTTTTTTTTGCTTTTCTTATTATTTTTTCTGTTCTTTTTTTCCTAGAGGGACTTGGACTCTTGGTTGAATGTCCACCTCCTATGTGTTTTTTTTTTTATATTATTAATAAATCCTCCTAATAAATTTAAATTAAAATAATAATAATTTTGCCGAAACAGTTGCATCCAATTGCATTTAATCAATTCACTGGTAGGTAGGTCATAGTGTGACATATAAAAATGCAAACATCATATAGTAATTTTCATGGCGCGATCATTAGATTACGTTGTTTATGATATTATAAGCCTGATGATCAAACTTAAAGTTGAAAATCAGATTAAAAAGTCATAAATACTGAAAAGGAGCTATGATTTAATTTAATAAATAGTGAGTGCTCGATATTTTGCATATAGTTTTAGTGCTCCTATCACTTTTCGCTGCCCATTCGAGCATAAAAAAACACATAAAAAACTGATGAGGTTACTTTAGTGTATTATTTCTATCAAGAATATTAAATTATATTCGTTGAAGTGTCGGTTTAGGGAAAGAACTCCTGAAAACTACATGAACCATCCATCTTGGCCGAAGAAAGACGGCATGACATTGTTCTTAACCTTTCCAATATTAGAAGAAACCTTCAAAACATAGTTAACTTATCCGAAGGGACCTAAACTGATAACAATTTCGGTGTCATATATCTCCATAGAGCCATAACTAGAATCCAAATTTAGGTATACAAATACAGTATATCATCTATCATCCTTCTAAGAATACACTCATAGTATAAGTACGTACCTAATTTGGTATTAACTTAAAAGTGTGGTTCGAAAGTCATTATACAGAAGTTGTAGTGCAACTAATAACATAAGTATTAATTGACCCCTAATTACCAGCATTGAATTGTTGTTCTAAGCAACCCTTTGTAAGCATGAATCGACAAAAATTGATGGTCGAGAAAGCTGACTCCATGCTAAAACAGTTCCACATTTTGGTTTTACGTTCAGAAACAATATCATAATTTAAAATGTACATCATGACATGGTATAGTAGGAAAAAAAAACAATATCGTTGTCCTGTTGATGATACTTTCAGTGGCAGAACTAAAACTCAAATGTGGGAGTGACTTGGAAGCTAACTGGACCTGACAAAAAATTTGCACCGGGCATAGCCCATTTAAACATTTAGTTCTACGCTTAATATTTTCGCAGTGGATGATTGTTACGGGCAACTAAGAAAAGATGGTCGTAACATCTGATATCCTGAGCAGACGGTGACAGAAACTGCACGCGTGATCATCAAGAAAGGAATGTCGACAGATCATTTATTATGTAACTTATTTTCCGCGGTCAAAATATATTTACCCAATCAGAGAAGGAATCACATGTTATTACTGCGAGTCTGTGACTGTGACGGTTCCTAAATTTGCCATGTAGTACAAGCTTATTTCGACTACCGCGTTAAACCATGACTCGTATGAACACTCAACAATCTGCGGTGAAATTTTAACCATTGGATTCATAACAAAATTTACAACGGTCAAAAACATGCTATAATTCTCAATTTGGGATCATATTTTGGGCAATTTTTATTTCCAAATCAACGAAATTGAAATATAGAAAGAGATGGTGGTCTTCACAGGGAACTTTTGGTGGGGGTAGGGGAGATAAGTAATTTTGCACAAGACTTTTGAACTTTTCGTATCGGAAAAGATCCAAAAATAAAAACAGAGACAATTCATCATCAATACCGATAAAAATTCTCATTGATTTTCAATGATACTTGTTGCTTTATATAACATGTACTTTGAATGACAATAACAGATTATGAGATTTTCATGTAAAACCTGATTAGAGAAGTGAAGAAGAAGAACAAATCAAGTTGGGTATCAAGTACCTTTCTCCCCCTTAATACTCTGCTTCAGCTTAGCCATTAATTTCTCTTTTCTAACTTAAATTAGGTCAGATTTCAACTTCTTTTACTGAATTGTTTCTTCTTTCTTGATTCTCGTTTTTTACAGGTAGAAAGTCACTTCCTTTTTTTCTCTCTCTGTATGAAAAATTCAATGCTGGTATCAGACTTTGTTGATGAAAATATGGTTCTTCTTGTTCTTTTAAGAAAACTTCCTTAAACATATACACAAAAGTTGTTGACATTTAATTGAAGGGAACACAAAGATTCATTTATGTCTGGTACCCACTTCTGCAGTCCGATGAACAACAAAGCCAAAGGGTTTGTTAGCAACAGAAACATGGTCATGTTTCTTAGTTCTATCTGGGTTTTCATCACCACTTATACATTTTTTCTCGGCAAATTCATAATCAGATATTTCTTCAGGTAATTCAATTCATGGGTTTTCTTCAATTTTTTACTTCTTATAAAGGGTTTAGCTTTAATGGGTCTTTCTGGTTCGTCTTAACTCTGTTCTTTTTGGTTGCAGATTTAATGTTGGAGACGGTGTTCGGAAACAGAAATCGGACTATTTTCCTGTTCCTCAACAAAAAATCAATAATCAGATTGATGAATCAGACAGTTCAGAACCGGAAGTTTGCAGCCTTCGACAGGAAATCAAAAACCAGATTGATGATTCAGACAGTTCAGAACAGAAACTTGAACCCAAAGTTTTGAGTCTTCAACAGGGAATCAATAACCAGATTGATGATGATTTAGATGTTTCAGAACAGAAACTTGAATCTGAAGTTTTCAATTTTCCGGGTACAGAGTATGTTGCTGATGACGATGAGTTTAATGAAAAAGAGACACCAGAATTCAGCTTCAAATTTCAGTTTCCAGTTTATGAAGATACCAGAGGGGAAACCAACAAGGAAACTGAAGAAGAAGAACCAGAAGTTAGCCCTAAAAGTACTTCAATCCTGATGAAAACAAATACTAGTAAGTATGAGTTCTTACCTGGTCAGAATATTAGTAGATTCATTCAAGAACCGAAAGTTATGAACTTTACTGTTAATCAATTATATAATGATGGTTTGATTGAAGAAAACAATGATGATTTTCATGGTGGGTCCTTAATAGACAAAACCTTTGTTAAACCCTATTCGAAAACAGAAAATTCTGTTGATGAAATTCTGGATGATGACTCTTGCAGTAGACAGAATTATGAGAAAACAGAATCTGTGAAATCAACTGAAGTACAGCTTTCTGAAAAGGAGCAATTAGTGGGCTTAGAAAGTACTAATTTTGATGGAGCTGAGAGTTTGACAGAGACAGAGGAAGAGGAAATTATTGGTTCTGATTTCGATAGAGATTCGGATTCGGACTCGGTTGAATTCGGCGATAGGTTTTCTTATATGAATCATATAATGGATTTGAATAGTGAAGGTTTTTTATCAGATAAAGATTTTGAAGGTGAATATGAGACTATGCTAGAATCAATGGAAGATATTCAGAATTCTTCTGTTGCAGCACATGCGGAGATTCCAGAAACTATGGACCCAGGATTGGATGAATGTCCTGAAGTAAATGATTTGCAGAATCCAAGTATTCTGGGGACAGAGTTTCTAACTGAAAGTGAATTTGATGTAAAAGAACAAGAACCAAAAGTAGAAGAATGCGGTGGAAAAATGAAGAATCTATTGAATGACTCCGGAAATTCTAAAGAGCAGAGCTTGCAGAATTCGACTTGGCCCGATACTGAAGAGGCGGATGAGTTTGAGTCCCTTTGGGAGCATCAGGAACTAATAGAGCAGCTGAAAATGGAGATAAAGAAAGTTAGAGCTACAGGACTTCCTACCATTTTTGAAGAATCCGAGGAGTCCCCTAAGGTGGTTGAAGATCTTAAGCCATGGAAGATTGATGAAAAGCTTTTACACGAAGATCGAATTGGTGAGCTCCACAATTTCTATAAAATCTATACAGAGAGGATGAGGAAATTCGATATTTTGAATTATCAGAAGATGTATGCAATAGGTCAGTCACTTTACTTCCCTCGTTTTGTTAACGTAAATTTCGGTACTTAGAAATTATTATTCATGGCCAAATTGCTTTAGAAAATCTATGCTTATGGTTATACATGGATCATATTGGGTTTACTGTTACACTCATGAACCATGTTGCCTAAACTTGTGCCACGAAAGGTTTTCTTTTTTCTTTTTTGTGCCACAAGAGTCTTTAGGAATACCAAACAGATTTTTATATCATTGGAAAACAATTTTCTAACAAATGCATTGATCGCTCAACAGGTTTTCTTCAGCTAAAAGACCCACTTCAAACAATGTCGTCGCAAAAATCTACTACGGCAACACTCACATCAGTACTCTCACAAAGCTTTGGATTATCAAAGCGTATTAAACCAGAAGGAGAATCAATGGAAAAATTCATTAAGGAGTTGCAAGGAGAACTAGAAGTGGTTTATGTTGGACAACTTTGTCTGTCATGGGAATACCTGCATTGGCAATATCTTAAGGCTAGAGAGTTGTTGGAATCTGACCCATACGAAGTTCGTCGATACAATGAAGTGGCAGGAGAATTTCAACAGTTCCAAGTGCTCATTCAAAGATTCCTAGAGGATGAGCCCTTTCAAGGACCAAGGGTTCAAAACTACATCAAAAATCGATGCGTTCTTCGTAACCTACTTCAAGTTCCAGTTGTTAAAGGTAATACATTCTAAACTGAATTACAGGTTTTTTGCTTTTAAGTCACTTCTGTCGACTTTTCTTGGTTGCATTAAAAGATTTTTTTCATGGTTACTCCCTTAGGCCTTAACATCATCATCTTAGGAAGTTGGGGTTTACATACATACATAAGTGTTGCACTAATGTCCAACTACAATGCAGAGGATTCAAAGGATAAAGATGGAATAAGAAGAAAAGATGCCATCACATGCTCAATGTTGTTACAAATCATTGAAGAATCAATGAAAATCTTGTGGAAGTTTCTTCGAGCTGATAGGAATGAAGGAAATATGATCTTAAAGGGACTATTAGGACCTCAGATTAAGCTCCATGACCCCGGAGATGCAGAGCTTTTGGTTGATGTTCAAACAACTTTTCAAAAGGTTAAACTCTTCAACTCCACCCACACTCATTGTTTTATGTTTCCGTACTAGAGTTTTGTAACTTGTCTAATGTCCTTCCTTCTCTCTTGTAACTTTCAGAAGGATAAGAAGCTCAAAGAAATAATGAGAATCGGAAATTGCATAGTCAGGAAGTTCCAAAAGCAAAATGAAGAACACTCGAGTCAAGCTGTTTTCCACTCTCAAGTTGATCTTAAACTAGTCTCTAGAGTGCTACATATGTCAAAAATAAGTAATGATCAATTAGTATGGTGTCGTAAGAAGTTAAACAATATCACTCTCGTAGATAGGAAGATTCATTTAGAATCCTCGTTTTTGCCCTTTCCTTGTTGAAACCTTGAGACGGACTTATCTGTTCATCCACCCTTATACATGTAACTACGTTTTGAATACAGTAATTAGATCAGTTGTAGACCATCTTACAGTTTTGTTAATGCGCTTAGATTAACATTTTATGTGCACTTTTAGAGTTTTCAGATTAGGTATTTCGATTGTTAATACGTAAAGGTTCAAATTACTGATTTAGGGCGGCAAGTTTCTGTCATCTCTATTCCAGGTTTTGCAAATTGTGAGAAATAATAGATTTACAAACTTAATGGACCACATTAGTACCTAATTATGATACTTGGTGATCACTCTCAATGGAGACCGACAGTGACGATGGCACTGTCTAGAACTTTGTTTACTCAAACTAATTTACAAGAAGGAGGACATCAGCGAAGATGAACTTGTCTAAACATTTTCTAGTACATAAAACCACTTGTGACCTTTCAGTGTTTGAATTGAGATCGTTAAAGTCCATGTCCTGGTGAACTGGACGGCCAATCTAGGGGACCAGCCAACTTATTCTTACACCCAAACGTGACTGAAGGGGCATGACTCTTCTTTGGCAACAAGTCATTGGTTGGACCATTTCTAGGAGAAAAAGTATATTTATTTGCCTAAAATGGCTGGGGTACACGGCTGATACTGGGGTTACCAAACCGGATTTGAGTGGGTACCTTGGTGAAACTCTCAAAACCACGAGTCGTGTTTCGCAGTAGGAAAGTCTTTCCCTACTCATCAACTTACCTACTCATAATACCCTCCCTTCAAAGTTCAAAAAATTTCAAGACACTCGAGAACAAAAGAAGAAGAAAAATAAAACAAAATTCAAAACGGAACTCATCTGTTTTAATAGACAAATGTCCCGATATGTCCACAGTTAAATGCAAAGCCCAAGAGTCACAACTGACCATACTGGATGTCTAAACTCAGTTGATGTATAACCTAACTAAGATTGCAAAGTTTCTACTATAACTGAAACCAACTCTAATGCACTCAGAAAATACCCAACGCCATAAAAACATTTAGCTAACCTTCATCGTACAACATCCCGTCTCTTTTTAGTCTTGGTCACCATTGTTTGGAGCAGAAGGGATCAGTTCATGGTCTTCTTTAAGTAACGTAGCCAAGCATGGTGGCTTGATTGCTCCGTAGTAGAAGAATGCCATTATCTTCGACAACTCATCTGCCGTCCAAAACCCTTCATAATCATACGTTTACAACAATTTGAGAATGACATAAAGAGCATAGAGGAATAGAACACATATTACTGATACAGTCATATGTACCTTTCTCGCGGTATAAGATCTTTCCTGCTTTGGTAAAGATAACTTCGGGAAAAACTGTAACTTTTAAGGCAGAAACGAGGTCGAGCTCAACAACAGCATCGAGAGCAACACACTGTTCATAAAAACATTCATTTACACAACGTCAAGAATCTGATGATCAGTGAAAAAAGGGAATAGAGGACGAGAAGGAGCAAAGATATGATGAAATGGTACTCGAGGGGAAGGAAGCCCAGTGTTCCAGAAGATGTGAGCCACTTTCTCCAATTCTTCGCGGACCTTTTCATTTTCCTTGGGTCTGGAGATAATCATCAAATGGTAGAAAATAAACATTTCGTGTGGTGACCAACTAACCAGGTATTGTTAATCAAAAGAAATTTAGTGTTAAATAATGGCCTGTTGACAATCTAGAACACAGCTCATAGATTCATTATCCTCAATCAGCATCAGGATTCTTTTTTATACTAATCTGACTGACACATACCCGCAGATAACAGAGAGATATTTACATTAATAGTGAACCTCATAAGCAGAGGCTACCGGAAGCAAATCAGCTTCTAGAGGAGATTGGATA
The DNA here is from genome assembly GCA_023531105.1 of Papaver atlanticum. Taxonomy (NCBI): domain Eukaryota; kingdom Viridiplantae; phylum Streptophyta; class Magnoliopsida; order Ranunculales; family Papaveraceae; genus Papaver; species Papaver atlanticum. The sequence goes on from JAJJMB010000061.1 coordinate 2,277,355, forward strand.
TATGGGATTGGACTCTAAACTACCCAACTCCAGTCTATGTCCACAAGCAACACAAACGGAAACCTACAGATTCCTATTTCTTGATGTCCACATAAAGGAAGTGCAAGCCAAGCCAAGCGAAGTAAACTAGTAAAGCCCCGCATGACATGCATTTTTTTCTAAAGCTCGATATTTTCAAGCTCATCAAAACTTTCAAAGGATAATTTTGCAACCTACAGACATTGGGAGTACCAAAAAAGGGAAAGAAAGTATATGGGATGCAATGTGGCTTTTTAGATCCCAATCAAGCCTATGTAAGTAGAGAAGAAAAAAAAAAGGTTGCTTGGGTTCTTTACACGGTTTATGCCTTCAAAAATTGGTTAAAGGCAGCATCTAGTAGCACGAAAGAAGAGCACATCAAAATAAAAGTAGCAGGGGAGAAGAAAAGATACACACCTTTTATATCGATTATGCACGAAAACAACCAGGGGACTAATATCTTTAAATACAGTTTCCTCCCATTCTTTAGAGGTGATTTCTTTTATCGGACGGATGTAGTTATCGTCTTGCCACACAATTTCCTTATCACTATCGTAATTCTCATCATCAACATCATCCTTTTTGTTATTCTTAATTGTAATCTTATCAAAGAACTGGCCTAAATTGAAACCCCAGCCATCTGCATCTTCAGGCCAACTGGGATCTTCTTCTTCAACAACAAGAGGGTAATTAGCAAGAAGCTTCTCCATCTTCTTCGTCTTTTCAATTGGGTCATCCTCCTCCTCTACCTCTGGGTTGTTGTCAATCACTTGCCTAATTTTCCTTCTCCATTCCCGCCTCTCCTCATCATTCATTAAGCTTGGACCCTCTTCATCATCCTCATCGTCCATCACTTCAACCTTTTTCTTCTCAACATCAAACTCGACTTCCTTAACCGTCTTATCAGAAGCTCTTAAACCATATTTTCTTCTACCAGTATACTTCAGAGAAAAACAAACAATTAAACACAAAACTTGCAAAAACATATCCTCTCATCACTTATCAAAGTACATATTTTTATTTCACTGAAACAAGAAAGTGAAAGAGAGAGGAGAACATATCAACATACCATCAATGACGACCTACCAAACATTGATACAGTGTGATTACAGCAATCCAATTCTACCGAAACATTCGCGTGTTTTCGACTGGGAAAATGAACATGAGTAGCCCAGGTCGACAAAGTATCAAAAGGTCTATCTTCTTTTAGACTATATGACAAACACTTAATATCCAGCTTAGTTTGCAACGTCATTTCTGCAGAAATCAAGAATTACTTAGTTAGACAGCCAAATGGAGGAAAATGGAGTAACGGGTCTTCTTAAAAATCAAAAACAAATATGTTCTCAACATAATCTTAAGCATTGATAAAACAGAAGTTTAAGAAAAAGATAATTTGTATAGAATTCCAAACAAAGCAAGCACTGTTATTTAGCCTTACCTAAATTCTGTTGCTTATTACCTTGAGCTAACAAATTATATTCCTCTTGAGTAAAACCCACTAAGACCGAGAGAAAAATGATAGCCAATTCTCTACTCTACTGAGTACTTTCACAGATACATTTGGATAATGTACAATTTAACGTGGGTTAAAAACCGTAAAGGTTTGATTTTTGTCTACCCACTTTCAAAAGGAAGTATAGTTGTTTCTTTTACCCGAAAAAGGAAGTACTTGTTTTGTTCAACAGGGCCTGAACCAACGCCGAGTTAAGAATAGTACTAAGTTAGTGATTTGAAATAACGGTTCTTATTAACTTGATACTAATGGTGAATAGTACTAAGTTAGTGATTTGAAATACCGGTTCTTATTAACTTGATACTAATGGTGGGTATGGTGGGTTTGTTTGTAGAATTTACGATTTCGAGCAATTTATAATCCCATGGGATTATAATTTATTGGATTCATGTAAATCCCTTGTGTGTTCGGTAATTTAGTTAGAATTCCTAGGATTATTTTGTTTTAAAGTCCATATAGTATTTGACATTGCTCTTACAATCTTAAAATTGCATATATATGATTTAGAGTTAAAAAAAGTGGGTCCATAAATCCTTTGATAAGTTTTTCAGCAAATCTTAGGGGGGGGGGGGGTCGGATTCCATATAGAGGATTTGCTGGAAAATTAATTCTCATGGGAAACGTAATTCAAGGTAATTTGACAACCAAACGTACCGAGGAAAACGTAATTCCACCGAATCTCATGGACCCATAAATCCCATATTTGAAATTTTACATCCAAACCCACTATAAATGTTGGGCGTTTGGGTATAAAATGGTCGCACGTTTCTTACCCGACAGTTTCTATTATAAAACAGCTGGACCTGATTTGAATTTATTTAAATTGGAATAGAAGTGTTTTTTCCAAAAGCTACCATTGATGCCTATTGAAAGTATATCTACTGGTGATGAATAGGAACAGATGCAAATACCCTATAAATAGTGGTAACTGCTCTCTTTGAAATCATTAGAAGAATCACATAAATATCTCTCATTTCTTTTCTGTCTAAGCATCATCAGAATCTCATAACTGTGTGTTCTTGGTTTGGGTTAAGGGAGTATAACTCTTGAATCCAACAATGTTGTTAGGGCTTCATTGTATCCTGAAAGTATTATTTCATTGACCAATTCTATCCCCCAGTTATTTGGGAGGGGTCGAAATATTTGATGTAAAGAATCGCAAGGCCTTGAAGTCAGTGTTACAACATTCCTTTTTGTTTACTAATTTTTCATCCTCTTGGTACCCATATTCCAACAGTTTTCAGAAAATACTTTTTCGATAATGGAGGGTGAAACTTCAACTGTTATTGCTCAATTTTTGCAATTGATGAACCAGGCTGTGAATCAACGTTTTGACGGTGGGAATTTTACTCGTTGGCAAGATACTGTGATATATTTCCTTATCATTTTTAGGTTGTGGTACATTCTTAAATATAGATTGGAGGAAATTCCTGCTCCAACAACTGAAGAGACTGATGATTTGAAAGCCAGATGTAAAAAACACCAGGAAGATGATTTCATGTGTTGTAGTCATATTTTGGAATTTGGATGCCTTGGAGACTAGTGTAGAAGTATTTCGTCTCCAAAAGAATTATGGACTACGCTTGATAACAAATACAAGAATTCTGAAATAAGCAACAAGAAATTCCTAATTTGCAACTTCATGGACTTTAAAATAGTTGATAGTAAGTCAATTTTTGCCCTGGTCAGTGAAATTTTACTAATTGTTAATCATCTTAAGGATGTTGATATTGATCTTGTATCTTCATTTGTTGTTGGGTTTATTATTTCTCGTCATTTGGACAAGGATATGCTTGTAAGGGAATGATTAAGCTTAATTTTAATAAATAATGGTTCTGCTTATATTATTGACTATGTTGATTTATGGCATGGTAGATTAGGACATGTGAATTATGGTTCCCTTACAAACATGAAAACATTAGGATTAATTGCCGACTGCAATTTTGATAAAATTTCTAACTTTGAAATCTGTGTGCAAGCAGAAATACATAGAACGTCTTTTAAATATGTGGTAAAAGTTCTTCCTCGCTTGAGTTTATACATAATGATGTTGGTGATCTTAAAAATCATATGACTCATGGCGGAAACAAATACTATATCACTTCTATTGATAATTGTACTAGGTATGCTTATACTTGCTTGATGAAATCTAAGGATGATGTCTTTGATATTTTTAAAATATACAAAGCATAAGTAGAGTCACAATTAGGAAAGAAAATTAAAATTTTACGTTCTGATCATGGTAGGGAATATTATCCTAACGAATTTAAATTCTTTTGTCAAGAGCATGATTTAATTCATCATTTACTGCACCTTATACACCTCAACAAAATGTTAATGTTGAAAGTAAAAGTAGAACTTTGGTTGAGATGTTTTTTTTTTATAAGCAAAGGTTAAGAACAACCAAATTACAGAACATCAGTTGGTCCCCTCTTGAAGTCGCTACATAGGACGGGAATGAGGCAAACAGGTGGCGCAAACCAAGCCATTTGAGTTACATATTTCTTACCCCATTGGGCTAATTCATGGGCAGCCCCATTACAAATGCGATTAACAAACTTAAATGATATCAGATGGAAGCTAGAAATTAGGGATTTAATATATTGAAACATGATGTGTGTTCTTAGGTCTCCCAAGAAGTTTTTCCTATTTATCTTTTCTATTACTTCTGCGGCGTCCACTTCAAAAATAATCCGATCCATCTTCATCTCCTTTGCAACTTTTAGAGCATCTCTGATCCCACGTACCTCTGCTTCTTCTGCTGAAAAGCAAATTAAGTTCTTCGAATTTGCATAGATAAATTGATGAGAGGAGTCTCTTATTAAGAAACCCATTCCCCCTATTTCAGAATTAGGGTTCCAAGCACTATCAGTGTTAATTTTCAACCAATTTCAGGCGGACTCGTCCAAGTAGAAGATGTTAGTTGATTTTTTGATATTGTTGAGATTCGACTGATAATAGAACTTTTAGGGATATTCAACATTATTGATTAGGCTCTTGATAGAATAGCCATTGGCTCTTCCAGTTTATTGTTATGAACAATATCATTTCTATTTGTCAAAATAGACCATATGACACAAGCCATCAAAGGAAATTGCTCCAGATGAAGTTGCAGAAAGGGGATTTGAGTGACTAAGTTAGTAACAGAGAGGCTCTGAGGATCGGAGATTAAACTGAGTCAACTCAGTTATATTTTTTCATCATTTGATTTTGATTTTTCTAGTTTTCTTGGATCTCTTAATGATTTAAATCTTCATCAATATCTTTTTTAACAGATTTTCACTTGTCTCATGTTTGAAAATCAAATTTTTTCCGTATAAAGCTATTCCATTCTTTAATTTGATTTTATTAGATTTTCTTATTGATGTCTAACTAATATTTTTATCTCCTAATGTGTTTGCAGTTGTTGTTATCCCATATGGTGTTTACCAAGTTTATAGTTGTGATTGATGCGTTTGCCAAAGTTGTTCTGAAGCTTTTTGAAGCTACTGTGTTCCTCATGTTTGCCATGATTGTTCAACTGGAAAATCTTCTCTACCGATTCACTTCAGCAACTCAGTGGGTTTGGCAATCCCGCGTTCGAGAGAAATTCAAATTTCGAAAATTCCGTTACAAAGCTATTCTGTTAATTACTCTTGTTATTCTTGGTATTATCTACAGTTATCACTTACCTTTCTCAGAAGAACCCAAATTTTCGAAAGGAAATAATCAGTCAAGGATATCTTTTCAATTACGAGATATCAAAAATAATATCAACTACAATGTCAATGCTAACAAAAATTCTCTAGGGTTACAGTTCTATAAATATGGGTTTTCACATTATTTCTTTCACCTCAACAATTATCTTCTAGTCTTGCAATTTTCTTTTTTTCAAATGGCAGAAGAAAATTCCAATTCAGTTACGGATCTTGCTGTTAAGTTTATGAAAGCTGCGCTGGAGCTGGGTGATGTTCAAGAAGTTGTCTATCATCAATCTGAGGATTCTGAAGAGAAAGAAGACAATGGAGAAGAATTCAGCTTGGTTGATAAAAAAATTATTGAAGGAAAAATGGGTCTGAAAATAGTGGAAAAGTTTCTTGGTTCCATTTGGGATTTTATCTTAGCTGGTGATGCTAAAGTTTTTGAGTTGGACAACAACATAATGGAGTTTCGATTTAAAGATGAAGATACTCGTAAGAAGGTTTTTGACTCTAGACCATGGAGCATAAATGGTTATCTGATTAATCTTCGTTACTACAATTCTGAGGTTATCTATCAAGAGCTTGATTGGAGTAAACAATGTTTATGGATCCAAGTTAAGAAAATTTTGCCAGAACATATGAATGTCAAGGCCATTACCAAAATAGGTAATATTATGGGATCAGTTCTGGCAATTGAACCTAAAGATGGTGTTCCAGTTGGTGGTGATCCTGTTAAGGTGTGTGTTCAAGTAGATATTAACTACCCTTTGAGGAGGGGAGTTATGGCTATTACTAATGCAAATACAACAAGATGGATTGAGTTCTTTTTTGAGAAGCAGCGACACAAAATTTGTCCAAAATGTTATATCATTAATCATACCAAATGAGCTTGTAAAGATGCTGCTGATTATTTAGCTAAGGCTCATGCTAAGCCTCATTTCTTTGGTGAGGATAGAAAGGGAGAAAGGAAGCAGATTGTAATTGTTAGAGGTGGAGATCAAGTTCCCAATTTCTCCAAGAAGGAAGATAGCAAGGGTACTTCTTTTGTCCCTCCTAAGGATGGTTATGTTGTATTTCAAAGTATTACTGGTGGTAGTGATCAAGATAATTATGTTGAAGGTGAAAGACTTGGTAAAAGACAGAGAAATGATCTTCCAGTTTCTCATGTTTTGGAACCAGGAGAAAATAGTAATGGAAAGCTGGGGAACACACATGAAACACACATGGTCACAGTGAGGGATAGCAAACAATGCAACACTAAGGAGGCTAAGGTATTTGTTTCAAAACCCAAATTTATTTCTGTTTTAAGCTATTTAATTTTGAAAATGAAAATGATTTCTTGGAATGTGCAAGGCATTGCAAATAATTTTACAAAACAACAATTTCAAAATTTAGTTAAAACTCAAAATCCAGACTTTATTTTTCTCTGTGAAACTAAAGTTGATGAAAGTAGAATGGTGTTAGTTGCCCAATCTGTTCATTATTTTAACTATGTGTGTATTGATAGAGTAGGGAGAGCTGGTGGTCTAGTGCTTATGTGGAAGGATGGTATTGATGTATAAGTTATTGGCTGTGAAAACAACATTATTCATGCTCTAATTCAGTTAGATCCTAGTAAACCGCAAGTACTTATATCTTTTATGTATGGTTCAACTTACTCTGATCCTAAAAAAACCCAATGGGAATTTCTATCTGAATTTAGTAAGGATATTCAACAACCTTGGTTAATCATTGGGGATTTAAATTTCCACTTGGATAACAATAATAACACTTCAGATAAATGGGTTCAAAGTAAAGTTAATGATGCAGGTTTAATAGATATTGGTTATGAAGGCAAGGATTATACTTGGACTAGTAACTCTTTTGGTACTGGCTCTAAGAAAGCAAGATTAGATATGGTACTTTGCAATAATGATTGGTCCCTTCTTTTTTCTTCTGCTAAACTTCTTCATCTAAACTTTATTACTTCTGATCATTGCCATGTGTTGCTTATTACTGATCCTATACCTAAGCATTTGTGGAGACCATTTAAATTCTTTAGGACTTGGATTGAACATGGTACTTTCAAACAAAATTTTGAGAATTCTTGGAATGTTGATGTTCAGGGTAGTCCTGCTTATAAATTGAATCAGAAACAACATAGTGCTAGAATTGCTTTATCTAAGTGGAATAGGATGGAGTTTGGGGATATCAAGTTGAACATAAAAAGTTTACAGGAAATGCTTGAGAATGCACAAAATGATACTAGTGCTACTGATCAACATGATAGAGTTAAGGCTATAACTAATGACTTGGAAAAGTGGTATAAAATTGAGTCTGACTTTTAAAAGGAGAAATCTAGAGATAAATCCAATTTTGATATGGACAACAACTCCAGATACTTTCATACCATGGTCAATAAAAGACTTCATATCAATAATATTAGTGCTTTATGTGACCAACATGGGAATTGGCTGAAGGAAAGGAATGATATTAGCATGCTGTTAACTAATCACTTTAGTGTTGTTTCTTGCTCATCTAAACCTGATTTGCCTGATCACTGCTTTAATATTATTCCAAAAATTGTTTATGATGATGATAATGTAATACTTTTTTTCTGTGCCTTGTGAAATTGAGATTGAAAATGTTGTTAAAAACATGCCTGCCTGGAGTGCTCCTGGTCCAGATGGCTTCCAAGCAGGGTTTTATCAATCTCAGTGGTCAATTGTAGGTAAGGATGTTATCGATGTGGTCCAGGGGTTCTTTCAGTGTGGTCACATGCCTAGAAGTATTAATAGGACTTACATTTCCCTTATTCCTAAATGTAAGAATCCTAAATTACCTTCTGAATTTAGACCAATTGGTCTTTGCAATGTTTCTTATAAGATAGTGTCTAAAATTTTGGCTAACAAAATTAAGCCACTTCTTAAAAAGATAATCTCCCCTTACCAAGCTGCATTTGTGCCAGGTAGAGCCATTCATGACAATATTATTATTGCTTATGAGTTGGTTCATTCTATGAAACATAAAGAAGGTATCAGTGGTACTATGGCTATTAAACTTGATCTGTCAAAAGCTTTTGACAGATTAGAATGGTCTTTTCTCAATAAGGTGCTTGAGAATTTTGGCTTTAGTAAAGATTTTTGCAATTTGATCATGCAATGTGTCTCTACAACTAGTATAAATGTGCTGCTTAATGGCTCACCCTGTGAGCAGTTTGAACCAACTAGAGGAATTAGACAAGGGGTTCTTCTATCCCCTTATCTTTTTATTATAGCCAAAGAATATCTGTCTAGGTCTTTACTTGCTGCTGAAATTAATAAAGACCTTACTGGAATCAAAGTTTCTAGGAAAGCACCTTTTATAACCTATTTATTGTTTGCTGATGATATCTTAATTTTTGGTCAAGCTAACATGAAGCACATTGACAATATTCTGCAGATTATTCAAGATTTTGGTAAGTTGTCAGGTCAAATTCTTAACTTTGATAAATCCTGTGTTTATTTTAGTAAGAATCTAGATCCTGTTATGTGTGATGAACTTGCTAATGCTCTCAATATGTCTTTAGTTACTGACTCAGAAAAGTATCTTGGTGCTCCCTTATTGCTTGGACATTCAAAGGTGAAATGTTTTGGTCATATAGCCCAATGCTTTGAAGCTATACTTAAGAATTACATTGGCACAACTCTAAATCAAGCTGGCAGGTCTACTTTGATTAAATCTGTTTTAAATTCTTTACCTACTTACCAAATGGGTTGTTTTAAAATCCCTTCTACATTAATCAACAAACTTGATTCTTTGCAGTTGAACTTTTGGTGGGGGCATAAAACTGGTAAAGGTATTAAATTTATTTCATGGGATAGTATTAATAAGTCTAAGGAAATGGGAGGTCTAGGTTTCAGAGACTTAAAAAAAATTAATATAGCACTCATCTGCAAATTGGTTTGGAAAATTATAAATGAACAAGATCTTCTGTGGGTTCAAATATTGAGTTTTAGGTACTTTAACAATTGTAGCATTCTTCATCTACAAAAGCTTAATGAGAACTTTTCTTGGATATGGAGGGGAATATATAGGTGTATTGATATAATCAAGAAAAATAGTTTCTGGGCAATTAGGTGTAGCACTAAGGTAAATATCTGGCTTGATTGCTGGGTAATAGGTTTGGATCATCCACCTATTCCTGCTGATGGACTGGTTAACACCATTTCTTATACTCATGTTGCTGATCTCTTTCATGTTGGCACTAGGAATTGGATTGTCCCTCTAGTTCATTACTTGTTTGCTCCTGACTCTGCAAATAAAATTCTTGAAATGAATGTTCCTACAATAGGGGATGATACTCTTATTTGGTTACAAGAAAGGAAGGGAAATTTTTCAGTGAAAAGTGTCTATAATGTTTTATCTGGTCAGGTTAATATCAATGCAGGTGCTGTACCAATTTCTTCTCAAGTCTGGAAAGCACTTTGGAAGGTTAAACTGCCTCACAAGGTTAAGTTGTTTATGTGGAAGTGCATTAGAAATATTGTGCCAACTAGAGACAAACTATCTAGATACAAGCATGGAATTCAACTACATTGTACTCTGTGTAATCATCATAGTGAGTCTAGTGGCCATTTATTCATTGAGTGTCCATATGCTAGATCTGTGTGGTTAGCTCTAAACATTAATGTTGGGAATATTTTGGTTCAGCATGGTTCCTCCAGGCAATGGGTAATCTCTTGGTTTTCTGCAGGTAACAACTTAATTTTTGGTGCAGGTATAAATAGGCAAGAAATTAATAAATTTTTAATGGTTTCAATATGGACTATTTGGAAGGATAGATGCACAAAGGTCTTCCAGAATAATAATCCAAACAGATTATTTTCTATGAATAATATCAATAAGCTTGTTTAGTTGAATGTTAATAATTCTATAAATATGAATGGCACTTTGCAGATGCTGATTTGGAAACCACCAGATGCTGGTCATCTATAAATTAATTTTGATGCATGTTTTATTAAGGAAACCTTACAGAGAGGCATTTGACCAATTATAAGGGATTTTGCAGGTACCTGCCATGGGGTGCAAGGACAATGTATCAATAGAGGAATGAGGCAAGGATAGAAGTAGAGGAGCTGGAATGCAGGGCTATGAAGCAAGTTGTGTTACTGGCAATTTCAAGAAATCTAAGTAATGTCATTTTTGAGTCTGATAGTAAAGTGTTGGTTAGATCCATTAATGAACCTGTCTTCTATGTTCATTGGATGAACCAAGGTTTAATTCTGGATATTAGGTATCTGTTGAATAAAATTAGAAACTGGAAGTGTGTTTTAGTTAGAAGGGAGTCCAATAATGTTGCAGATAAGATTGCAAAAAAAGCTAGGATCTCAAGATCTGATTTTGTTTATTTAGATAGTTTTCCTCCTGACATTCAAGAATGGATTACTCATGAAACTCATGTAAGCTCTATTTGATATTCAATGAAATTATTTTGAATCAAAAAAAGAGAGGAAATTGCACCACTCTTGAAGATTGGTCTTGATACGGATGTAGCTGCAAACAGAAATTCGCTCACTGAATGAAGGTAAAGTCTTGAAACTGATTGTTTTGAATGTTTATAAGTTGCCATACCTGTGTTACTTTTTTACAGGTAACTAACGCATGCATAATTATTTCTGTCTTCAATTTACATCTAGGAAAAATGTACTCAGATATATGAATTCTTTTGTGTAGAATTTCATTCACTGGTAAAGCACCTTTTAAGGCCTTCCATACAAAAAATTGGATTCTTGCAAGGACTTTTAGTTTCCACACTGCACTCCATAAGTCATAATTGGAGTCATCCACCCTCACACTTAAGGTTGAATATGTTGATTTTGTAGTAAAGACTCCATCTCTGGATGAGGTCCAAATTCTTCTGTCAAGAGAAGATTCAGGGCTATGAGGGATTTTTTCAATCATCTCTTTTGAAGATTGATCAAAAACAACATATTCTCTTTTGAAGGCTGAATATGCTGGTTGAGATGGTTAATGTTGTGCGTATTAGTTCAAATTTTCCTAATTCTTTATGGGATGAAGCTATGTTGTCTGCATGCAATATTTTGAACATAGTTCCTTTGAAAAACAAGAATATTTATCCTTACGAATTGTGGTTTAATAGAAAACAAAATTTGAGAAGACTTAAAGTCTAGGGGTTATTTAGCATATGTTAGGAAGCCTGATCCTAAAAGACCTAAGTTAACTAATAAGGCTTATAAATGTGCTTTTGTAGGTTATCCACTTAACAGTATCACTTACAAATTTTTAATCCTTAACACTTTTGAGATTATAGAACTTGTAGATGAATAATTTTTTTAGAACTTGCAAATGAATAGTTCCCAAATAAAACCCACAGAAAACATAATGTTACCTAGTCTAGAATCTATGGAGACTAACGATTATGATAAACCTTTTGCTCCTACTCAAGACATAGAAGATAATTCAGCACCTATTGAACATATCGAATTTAGAAGGAGTAAGAGAGCAAGAACATAGAAAAACTATGGTCCGGATTTTATAACATATCGTGTAAAAGGTAGTAAGAATAAAATTATTAGTGTTACTAAGTATGTTATGCATGTTGATGATGATCCTAAAACTTATGCTGAGGCTATGAGTTCCAAAAAATTTAATTTCTGGAAACAGTCTATGAATGATGCAAAAAATCGGTTTAAAGCATAGCAAGAAATGCATCAACGAAGGTTGCAATAACTTGATGATGAGGAAGCTGGAAATAGAGAACTAATCGACACTCTGATGCTCGTACATTCGGGCCAAATACCTAGAGTTCCAGATCCAAAAGAAGTATCCATAAGAAGATATACATATCGAAGGAGGAAATGGTTCTACCATAATATATGCACGGTTATTTTCTTCCCAATCGTGTGTACTCTGATCAAAATTTCCAAGGTCAAATCTGCATACCCCAACACTTGGTTTTAAAGATTATTATTGAGCTTTTTCGAGTAGAACCTCAATTTAATTATCAATTTGATGCACTGAATAATAGAGGTCATAGTTCTAATCAAAAATTTCCTTCGGTTATAAAGATTCTAGGTTGTCTAGCGGATTCGAATGATGAGTAACTTCGTATTGGAAAAACAACTTCCTTCACTTATCTTTCATCGATTTGCGAAGTAATAATTAATCATTTTTGGTCCAACGTATTTACGGAAACCAACCAAGGAAGATGTTAAAGAAATATTAAAGGAGAATGAGGGTTGGGGATTCCAAGGAATGCTAGGTACTTGTTAAAGCATTGCTCAGTCGAACTCACAAGTGTTGCTATCTCAAGCTTTTTGTCAAATTTAATTTTCAAAACTACATCTTGATTTCAAGTCTCAGATTAGGATAGAAGTATGTAGTTGAGAATCGGATATCACTGCGTTCTACCGTTTGAAGGAGAAGATCAACGGGAGCTCTGGAGAACTTCTTCAACAAAAGGTAAGTGAAGACTAAACCACCTATATCTCAAGTTTTCACCATTCTATCAATAAGATATTGTCACATAAATAAATTAGACAGTATATGCATAACAGAAATTTCGAGTCAAGTTTTCTTGTTAATTATTCTTGAAATATGCTAAGCTTAAAAATATTTGTTTATACTTGATGAATTTGGTTAAGAACAATCTATTATTTTATGACATAATTATGAGAGACCAAATTTGTGCACCCCCTAAAATTGGGATGCACATTCTGGCTCCTTTTATTGGTGGATTTTTTGTGTGAGGAAACCGGAAACCAACTTTGGTAAAAAGAATTTAATTAGAGTACTTTTCCCATTAAAAACTCTAATTTCCAATAAAGATATAATTTCTCTCTCTTGTTTCCAGTACTATCCGGTTGGGTTTCTCTCCATTATACTCTGTTTGTGTTTATCTCTGTTAGTTGATTATATTTTTGTTAAAGGGACACACCAAATCAAAAAGAGAAAAATGTTCTTGGAGCCACTTTGGATGGAATATAATTAGTGGTTCATGTAATCAAAAACAGAAGTAATCAATTTTGTAGTTCTCACATATCAACTTTTTCTTCCCCTATTTTCTGAGATATCAATCAAGTCTCTGATGAGGGTCAAAGTTAAGTGTTAGAGCAATGATCATTCGAACTCGCATAAGTCTTGATTTATAGTCTACTTATAGCTATGTCTCGGATTAGGATAGAATGTGTAGTTGATCTTTAGACTTCACGTCGTTAATCGATTGAAGACGAAGATCTACTGAGGAGAGCTTGGAGGAACTTCATCAACAAAAGGTATGTGGAGACTAAAACTTATCTATCACTCAGAAGTCTATTCTATTCTATCTCCTAATGAGACTAAGTCGTATAGCTATATAGACTTTTATATTATACACATTTGATATTTCGAGCCGAGCTTAACTCGCTTATATATTTCTCGAAATATGTGTTGGAAAGCTTTTTGCTTTAGCTACGTTCATCATTATTCTTGATGAGTTTAGTTGGAAACAATTTATTTGTTGGAAACTAAATAATGAGTCAAAATATGATCATGTGAAAATTTCCTTGAAACATCTTACATGATTTGTGTGAGACAGTCATTTGATGTAGACTTGAAATGTTTCGCATTGATCATTCAATCACTTGAAAATTACTTATAAGCTAATAGTTTGTGTGAGACAGCTATTGTCGTCTTCTAAGGATGTTTCAATGATTGAAATGGGAGTTTAGAACAATTAACCATTGTCTGGATATAGCACAGTATGCATACCAGTATGCAAACTGTTGTGGTATGATTCAGGTCCGGAAACCAAGTTTGCATACCAGTATGCGAACGGTTTTAACTGTTAAAGTCCGGGAACCAAGTTTGCATACTAGTATGCGAACGGTTTTACCTGAGTTAAGGTCCGGGATAGCAGTATGCATACCGGTTTGCGAACTGCTGGACAAGACCAAAAGTCCGGAACTAAAGTTTGCGTACCCGTTTGCAAACTTAGTTGGTTAAGTTCTAAAATCGGTTAAGTATGATTCCATACTCATGAACAAATACATTTATAAATTAAGGAATGCAATCTTTGCAAACCGTGGCTTAATGTTTCTTATATACTTGTATGAGTTATATACAATTGAACAACTCTATGAGTAACACAAATTCATTTGATTATCATTCATGTTTGACTGATCATCATATTTGATCTAGAAATGTTAGATGAATGTGGTTAATACAAAAGTGTTCATATGGCTAACTTCGGTAGAAAAGAAATAACACAGACACTAGAAATTTTGTTAACCCTAGAATGGTTTTTCAGAAGAACTGAAAACCTAGGTTAATGGAGAATCGAATCCAGTTTGCAACTAGGACACACGGAAGTGTCGGGATTAGATTTCCCAGATGCTAGTGTTCTCCCTTATATAGTCTTTCAAATCAGGGTTGCTTACAATCAAAGCTAAGATAGCTTAGTAACAAAGAAATCAATATTCACTGTTAGATTAACTCCTGATTTAAGATTCAAGCTAAGTCTGCTTAGAAAATAAACAAACAATCTCCACCGTTATATGGTATTAGCTTGATACACAATTGAAATATACCTATATTTAGATATGAGTGAACCGTACCTAAACGTGTATAGCAAGTGGCTCAATATTAGTTAACTGAAGTTAGCCATATGAACACGTTTAGCTTAGCCATATTCATCTAACACTTCTAGGTCAAATATGATAATCAATCAATCATGATAGATAGTCAAATGAATCTAAATGTGTTTCAAGAGAGTTGTCAAATGTTCACTATCTCATAGAAATATCCATGAACAATTTGAATCAAAATCGGTTTGGTTTTTAATTATACAAAGTACTTATACAAGAACTAATTCATGTACATAATGCCACAGTTTGCAAACAAGAGTTCCGGACCTGAACTAGTACTTCACCGTTCGCATACCAGGTACGCATATTGTGATGTATCCATACATTGGTAGTAGTTCTAAAACTCTCATTCAATTATTGAAACATCCTTAGAAGATAACAATGGTAATCTTACACACACCACTAGCTTCAAGTAATTTTCAAGTGATCGATTGATCAATACGAAACTTCCCAAGTTAACATCAAATGATTGTCTCACACAAATCATATAAGATGTTCAAGGTAATTTTCACATGATCATCTTGACTTAATATTTAGTTTCCAACAAATAAATTGTTTATCACTAAAATTGTCAAGTAGATGATGAAGTTAAGCCAAAGCTAAGAAAGCTTCCAACTCGTATTTTGAGAAATATATAAACGAGATAAGCTCGGCTCGAAATTTCAAATGTGTATAACACAAAGTCTATATAGCTATACGACTTAGTCTCATTAGAAGATAGAATATAATGACTTCTGAGTGATAGATAAGTTTTAGTCTCCACATACCTTTTATCGACGAAGTTCCTCTAAGCTCTTCAGTAGATCTTATTCTTCAATTGGTGAACGCCGTGAAGTTTAAAGCTCAACTACACACTCCTAATCCGAGACATAGCTATAAGTAGACTAGAAATCAAGTATATAGTTTTAAAATTGACAAACAAGCTTGAGATAGCAACGCTTGCGAGTTCGATCGAGCAGTTCTCTAACAGTCTGGACTAGGTCTCGGAGTTTTTTTCATTTGCGGTTTCCTCATTAACAAAATTTCTGGTCTCTGTGTTATTTCTTTTCCGCGTTATATTTTTTATCTTTATAATTGAAATATCACAGGTTGTACGTAAATCAATCAAAGTAGATAATCCATCCTTGTTTGTTGTATACGACTTGATTGATTCTTGGATATTGATCTTTGGTATCGTCCAAGTACTGTCACGGTAATCAGGTTCATGGACTTGTTTCTGTTAACATTTTTATTGTGGGAGAAAGAGATATAATCTCTACATATTATTCCTTATTGAGTGACATTAAGTCGTAACTCTCGGAATCGTATTTGAGTTTAGTCCATACATGTTTCCTAAGAAAAAGTTGGTGGTGTATTTTGGTACCCCGCATTTTCAATGTTTGTTGATGATGCAATGTTACTTGGCAACACCAATACCAGCATAATCTACTCAATTACAGCTATCATGCAGCAGTATTATGAAGTGTCTAGGAAATTGGTCGACTATAATAAGTTTTCCATTTATTTAAGCACAATCAACTATAATACCAAAGAGATGGACCATTTTGGGATGCCAAAAAACCAAATAAGTCTTCTACTTGGACTGCCATCTTTCAGAGTATAGAAAATATGAAATAAGGTTGTTTATGGTTAGTGGGTGATGTTGTGGACATTAATATTTTTTTGAGAACCATGGGCACCATCTCTACATGGATGCACCTCCAACCAGAACTAACAATGGGATGGCAGATATCACTAGAGTTCAATAGTTGATTGATCCCTCCTCAAGGAGTTTGGAAAACTCCATGATCTCTCAACTTGTTGATTGTGCTAGTGTTGGTGTGACAATCTCGCATCGGAAAAGTTAGTTTCCGAATCAGTTTCTCTCCCACCACTCATTGGTTCAACCTTTATTTTCTTTGCTCTGAAACTTTTGAGACAGAAGCGAAGGACATAAATGGCAGTCAAAAAGTTTCGTGTGACTCCAAAGCCTGGAAACCTTCTTCACTAAACCACATCAAAATTAATGTTGATACAACTTAGAAAAATGGATTTCATGCACGTGACGTAATTGCAAGAGATTTTTAGGGTAACACTTTAGGGCTGGTAGCATACTATGTAGAAAATTCTAACACAATGATGTATATGCAAAAGTTGATAGCTTCTTACTGGTAGTTGAACTCGCCAATTGGATAGACTTATCAACCACCAGGAGATTGTCAAGTTGCAGTGAAATTTCTCAAGGGTGAAATAAAATATCCCCCGTAAAGGATCTGGAATTTTTTTGGATGATTTCAAGAGCTCGGGCTCAAGAACTACTGTCAAAGGTATTCATCTTGTGCCAAAAAAACAAACAAAACAGGCCAACAATGAGGCCCGTTCTTTACCAAGTTTCGTTTTGTCAAACAACGTCCAATTATGATGTGGATTTCAGATATCACCAGGTGTCACTATACTCTGGAATCGACCTTGCTACAGCCGGGACAACAGGAGTTGGTCCAATTTCAGGAAAAGACGTGGCATAATCTGAATGGTGAAGAGGGGAATGACTCTGGTATTGGGATTGATAACGGGTTGAAGAGGGGAATGATCAAAGGTCCAGATTCATTATCCCATATTTGCCCATTTAATTTTTCCTAACTATAACATTTTTGCTCCGGAATGGAGCATAATTTTTCTTATTTTCTTTATGTATAGCAAAAATAAAGAAGAAAATACGACAGTTTATTTTTTGGGCTATCCTCATAGAAATCCCAACGTTTCTATTTTGCTTGGGAGACGGACAAAGTTTGGACTTTTCTAAGTAGACGGACAAATCGGTTTGTCGGTTCTTATTTCTTAAGTTTTGTAGTTTTCTTCCATGTTTACCCCTCCACCATAGTTGGTCCAAAATTAGGATTTGGAAAATTGGTTTGTTCTAAATACCGAATGGAAAAGAGCAAAGCTCATGAATATTAAGTATTATGAGTAAAGGTACAGGAATAGCTATGATTATTGCACTAATAATTATAAATGATTAAATTAAAGTTTGGATCATCATTTTGTTACCAAAACACTTACAAACCCAAGAGTAATTAATATCCATTTGCCAACATAACTAACCTAATGTCTAAAACTTAGAACAACTCGGTATCTCATTCATCAATCAAAAAGAACCTTATGGCTTGTCCTCAAAACCGGAGAGAGGGGTCATCTGCAGAGAGGAGTTACTTGCATCTGCATTTCCTCAAAGACGTGACCACGCTTCTGATTGAGAACACCGTAAATACCACCAAGAGCACCTTCTGGAGCCTGGATTTCGACTAGGTACACAGGTTCGAGAAGTCTAGGTTTAGTTATGAGCTGTGATGCATATATAACCCTCCTAGCGGTAGGAATAACCTGTCCACCACCTCTGTGAATGGCATCAAAATGGAGAACCACGTCGCGTACTTCGACGCATATACCTCTCATGTTCTCTTCTGCCAGCACACCTTCCTTAGACACCTAATGAAACCCTGCGATAACTGAATCCTTGATTTCATTAAAGTACTGAACTCCCTTACACATATCCACAAACCATGTTTGGACCAGTAGTATCTGGACCAAAACACCAGATCTTCTTTGCAAGACCCTTGTCCCATCCTCTTCAGATAAGATCTTTGAACGAATTTTGGGATCATCTCTTGGACCAATACGACCATCATCAATGGCTTCAGCAAGTTCATCCTCAAGAGGTCGTGCCTCCATGTACAGACGGTTGTGCTTGTTTGGACACTTGCTCATCACAGTTCTTGAAGACTTCTCTAGCACAGTTTCACGGAATGACACCACAGGGTCAGACTTCACGATTTCTGCACCACCCATGAAATCATCCTGCAAATCCTTTAAACAGATCTCAAGATGGAGTTCTCCAGTACCTGAAAATATAAATATCTTAGATCTAATCCATTTTCACATGAGAGAAAGCATGTCTAGTTACAGAAGGGATGGCGAACCTGCAATTATGTGCTCGCCCGAGTCTTCAATGGTACACTAAACTATATCATTATTTATAATCATTTTCACCGGTAATTATTATTGCTATTGTATATCGACTCTTTCATAGCTCCGATCGGTGAACCCAAAACTATATCCGTGACTCGCAGGTATGACTTGATATCCGTGAAACGAAGCATATGAAAAACCATTCAAAACTATATATAGCTCATGTATGGTGATTGACTCATCGTGTTTGAGAAAGAGCATGTTTGGTTTTCATGGTCTAATATACGTGATATGAAGCATATGAAAGTATAAGGATCTACTAAATCGGTTCTTGAACTTTAGGTAAAACAGGGAATACTGATGCCATCTAATTCGAAGATGTGTGCATAGTTTTTCAGTCGGTCCTAAAAATATATTGGGTACTTGTTTTTCACGATTCCATAACATAAATTGGATACTTCTTTAGCAAGGTCCCATAATATAAATTGGGTATCTTTTCAACACGCTTGCATAATATAAGTTGGGTACCTTTTTAACACGGTCGAATAATAATATTTGGGTACCTTTTTAACAAGGTCACCTACCAGCACCTTCAACTAAGATGTGCTATCACATCAAACTTGAGCTCACCTGCAACTCCATTCAAACACAGAGCAGCACACATCCTCCTCTGCATTTCATCTCAAAGCACAATACCACCATCAACTGCAACTCAGCTACAATCTTTACTGCAAACATTCTACAGACCTGCACTACCATTGCAACAAGTCACATTAGGTTTAGGACAAGCTTCAAGGAAGAAGGAGAGTAATCACATGATTGAATTTCTATACTTTTACTAGAACTTCAGGAATCAGAAAAGAACAGCAGTATCGCAAACCTTTCGGAATGGGAAGTCAGGCATTCATCTTTGCAATTGGATATATATGACAAAGCCAATCAAACTATGTCGTCAATGCTTCCTGCTGGAAGCTAACCTCATCCATAACAACCATCTGATTCAGGGTGAGAGTTATAGTCTTCAAGAACAACTTCGTCACTCTTGTACAGCATAAGTTTTACTGCAAATACAACAGAACATGCATGGAGATATGGGGGGGCTAACCTTCCTGGAAAAAATTACAGCCTCCTGCTTCCGTCCCTGCAACAATACCAAAACTGATAAGATCTGAACACCGCTAATAGTTGTTTATGCTAACCTTTCCCCATATTGTAACCCAATCAGATAAGATCACAGATGAATTCAATGGTTAAATTCACATATTCAAATGGGAGCTATGATTCAGTAAAATGTTTGTTCGAGGAAAAGAGGAGTCTTTATAACCAAATAATGCAAAAACACTACCAACTAAGTAGCTATTCGCAACTACATACACTAGGCCTTTAATTGTTTACTTCAGTTCAGACACAAAGTTCAATTAGAGCCGACCACCTCAGAGTTCATAATTGTTACTGTTTATTTGCAAAATGTAATCCCAAAGAGAGCTAATTTCACCAAGCAAGTTAATTAAGTTTTGAAGAATAAAGGCTAAATCCTCCCTATTAGCTGCTTAAGGTCTTAAATTTCATTAGAATAAAATTATCTGGGAAGAAAATCAAGGGACCTTATAAATAAAATTATCTGGATTTTTGTAATTTATTTGTGTAGTATAAAATTAACTGGGTAGAGGCTTATCTGAGTAATTCATTAAGAAATCCCACCACCACCACTACTCAAGATTCATCTATAACAGATGTACACCACTTTCTTTCCCTTATGCTCCCGGTAAAACTAAGTTACTGTTCTCTCTATTGAGGACTAAAAATAAATACAAAAAGGTACAAACTTTCAAAAATGTAGGTAGATATACATACCACCCTCATATCATGATCACCACCGCATTTTGAAGATTAAAAAGATCCCATTAAGGTACAGGTAATATATTCTCTAATTGCAACATTTAATTTTCATGCTTGTTCTTGACTCTGCTAACTGAATTTATAAGGCCAATCCTAAGAACGCTCACCTGTAGATAAGAACTTTATAACCTTTGGTGCTAATATTGCCATGATATTCTAGCTGCTTTTAACATCCATTTCATAGGGAAGGCACCTATTGCAGCTACTTCATTTTTCAATCGTTTCCTGTTCATTAGCAGTTAATTATTTGCAGCCATTTCATAACTGATTGTTGCTAGAAAAATAATAAATTGATCAAACATCCGTGGCCTTGAGGAAAAGCATCACGGTCTGGTTATATATACCTCCCTGACATGGAGAGCTTTACGAACCACAACATTGTTTGCCCAATGATGTACATTACTGAAAACTACACAATTTATAACATGTATTAGTATTAGATCTTCTGTTAAAAAACCCTACTAAATATTACTGACAATATTGTTTAAGACGCGACAATGAACACTTCAACACTTCATATGCTTATGAATGTCATAACTTGAGATGAGAAACAAGATACCCTAAGTGGGTTGCAGCAGTAACCATAAAAGCATAAACATAGTAAAATGAACTCAGTAATAGCGTATAAACTATCAAAATGCTAGATCATCTAATTCTCAACATAAATCTTTCTTATTAAATATCAATCAACATACATTTACCACAATTGCCACCAAACATAAATCATGCAACTTAACCCCTTGAATTGCTAAAGCCAATAAGAAATAAGAGACTGCTATCAATTCTTCATATGGAAAAGCTAATCATCAAAGTAGACACTATTTTCTTTAAGCTTGTAGTGAGAACTATGTTTCCGACTGCCAGGATTTTCCATAGGCTCCATTAGGATTGAGAAATATGATACCACATTGTAAACTAGAGCAAAACTTCTGTAACATAAAAATTATAGGAAAAATAACGAGATCAATAGACTAGATAAGGGCCCATGCAAAACTATTACGGAGTCCCTTTCCCGGAATTCCAGTAGAGGCAATATCACAACCATTTTACATGCATAACCCGATTTCTCAATTGTACACATTAAAATAAAATTCAAACAAACCCAATACTAGATTTAACATATAGAAAGAGAATATAAGAGGAATTAAGAAATTAAAATTGCATGCACATAATATTTGTTCTACCATAATCTACATCAGAAACTATAGAAAACAAACAATAAAATTTGAAGTAGAGAAGGAAGTCGAACAGAAAGCAAACTCCTTTTACTTCATTAATTTTTCTGGCAAGAAACTTTCCAGTTCGTGATTCAAGATCCAATTCCAGAAAAACTCATCTTTCCTAACCCCACAGCAACATCATTCTTTCCACTGTAATCTCGCTCAAACTAAACCAAAACTCCTATGAACTCGCATCTCTTCATTGTCTAATAAAAACCTTTACCAATTACGGAGAAAGGGTTATGCTTGAATATAGACTTGAAAACCAAATAGAATCCTTCTTTTGCTAGGGATTGATTTTAGTAGAAACAAGAGGAAAAAGAAAAAATCGGTCGAACCACTAAAAAGAAAAGGGATCTGATTTGTAGTTTGGAGTATCACAAATTCACAATTTTTACCAACGAAGAAGAAAAAGAAAATACAAGAGGGAGAAGAAGAATAAAAGAGGAAGCTTGGGTCCTTGGGTATATAGCTTTGGTGAAGTTAAAGGACTACAGCGTCTTTTCTATATAATTCCTTTCCAACCAGGGATGACCGATTTGACTCTGTACGTCAAAGAGGGATGACTGACTGATACGTGGTCCGGGTATAAGGTTTGAACGAAACCTTTGGATTTCTATGAAGATAGCCCTTTATTTTTCATAGAAATATATTACCATCTATTGATCTGATATTTAAGTAATCGCCATAATTAATACCTACCATATCTATTATATATATATATATATAGGGAACTCTCCTTAGCAACAGTATTTGAAGCTGTAAAA
Organism: Papaver atlanticum; assembly: GCA_023531105.1. NCBI lineage: Eukaryota > Viridiplantae > Streptophyta > Magnoliopsida > Ranunculales > Papaveraceae > Papaver > Papaver atlanticum. The sequence continues at coordinate 2,300,005 of JAJJMB010000061.1, forward strand.
AGTGTTTTCCAAATTTGCCCTCGGTTTTATTTTTTTCAGTTAACCATTCCGTAAATGAATGGGGCTAGAAAAGTAATTTACAGGAATTAAAGTCCCTTCACCAAAGCATAACCATCACAACTAAATTATAACCATCACAAGTAAAGACTGTTTGATCAGAATCTAACAATTCCTTCAAAAAAAAAGAAAAAAGAAAAAAACAATTTCTTACCAAAAAAACAACCCTGTTCTCCATATTCAAAATCAGGATTGAAAACAAAAACTATATCATCCTCAACGAAATTGGAAAATTAAAGCTAATAGATCGTAACCTCACGAAATTGGAAACTATATCATCCTCACACTTACCATCAATGACCGAATTCCATAAGTAACATTAGCAAAAAGATGAAATTAAAATTTGTCCTCACTGCAAACTAGAGTTGAATTGCTATTAATTTGTTCAATCACCATCAAACAAGGACTAGGAGATAACAAAATATATAAACTAGAGCGAACCTCAAGGAAATTTGATATTCCTTGTAAAGGTGCGCCTACCGTCGAACTCTGCAACAAGGTAACAACCATGTGCGAGTTCGACTCAGCTTGACACAGTGAGTTTCCCAAACCGGTTTCTCCCAAACATACCCTTGGTCGAGTTAATTGATTTACCCTGGTTAACATACCCCTATTCTCAATTTTCAGTTTCGGTGTGTCTATCATCTTTTTCTTCATTTCTGTTTCACCATTTTCATCTTCATATGATAGTTTGTAGAGTCCTGATGCATCCAGCAAGACAATAGCGATGATGTTGCATCATCCCCAGTTAGTTCTGAAATTCCAATTGAAACTACCCCGGTCCTAGTGCAACTGAAGTAGAGAAGATTCCGTGTACCAATGAGTTCATGGTATGACCTTTCATCTCTTGAAAATAGTTTTCTTTTTTTCTATGTGAATCAGGTCAAATGGGTATATGTGTTATTGCATCAATTTATTTCAAAATTGATACAAAGGGTTCTTATAGTTTACTGTTGAATTAAAATAATAGGGTTTCAGCGTAATGTCGAATTAGTTGTTTTTAATTAAGTTGTTTGAATAACTTTAATTTCCCGAAGGTGTTTATTGAAGAATTGCACCGTTCTTCATTAGGCCATTGGTCCGGAGGCTGAAGTAATGAAGTTAATCTTGAAATTGTGTTCAAAGGTATACATAATTTCAAAGTCATGCAAATTGTGAACCTGATAATGATGTTCCAAATTGAAAATTATGGTCCACTTTATTTAACATTTTTTTTTGTGTTGCAGCATACTTTACAAATTACGTACATAGCATCAGCTGTATTTCTTGCTGGATGGATTGGTAAGATCACTGTTATCTGTTCTTGCTAAAGTCCTTGTGTGGTAGATGCAATTTATTTGAAATTCAAACTAATTTGTTCTGTGTACTAGAGCTCTCATGTCGGTTTGTTACTGGAGAAAGGCAGAGTGCAGTCATTAGGTCCAAATATATTCACGTATTACTTAACCAGGATATGAGTTTCTTTGATACTTATGGGAACAATGGGGACATTGTTGGATTGAGCAATGTGCTTTTGATCCAGTTTGCTCTCAGCGAGAAAGTAAGTTTCAAACTTTAAGTAATCGTTCATTCAATTTTAGTTTTATTTTTTATGATCTCAGTAATTTAAATGCTTCAGCCATTGACGAATGTATTTAGAGTGGGTTTCTATAATATATGTTTTGTATAACAGGTTGGTAACTATATTCATAACATGGCGATATCTTTTGGTGGTCTTGTGATCGGATTGATAAATCGTTGGCAAATAGCACTGTTAACACTTGCCACCGGACCTGTTATTGTTGTTGCTGGAGGAATATCTAATACCAATTCTCTGAGAGGGTTTGAGGTGATCGATGCAATAAAAAGTGACCTTGAGTTTGTGTGTCCTGGGATAGTTTCATTTGCTGATATTATAGCAACTGTGGCGCGAGACTCTATCGTCCTGGTAACTTATTATATAAGTGTATATGTGTATAAGACTGAAATTGATAGTTTGATACCATCGCAGTTCGCATTGAACGCTTAAGATGTGTGTTTTAATGGCAGACTAATGGACCAGGGTGGGATGTTCAGATGGTAAGAAAAGATAACTTGACTGCTAGCTTCACAGATACAAATAACAACCTTCCATTCCCAAAAGAAGACTTGAAAGCCATCCTCACCTAATTCCAAAGAGCTGGTGTTGACATAGTGGACATGGTTGCTATCTCAGGTGAAATGTTTTTTCCCTTACTGTCCATCTAAATCATCAGATTCTTAATGCTAATGAAAAACTCTGTGCAATCATCTTTTTACAGGTGCACACACAATTGGTCAAGCTAGTAGCTCTGCTGAGCCAGGCGACCTAGATTTTCTAGCATCGCTAGCACAGTTTTGCTCCAACTCTCCAGATATCGATAATCCTCTAGCACCTTTCGACTTGGTGACGCAGCAACATTTGATAATCAATAAAATGCATCAGAGTATAACATATAAAAATGCGTCACAGCTATTTATTTATAAGTAATACGGATCTCACTCGTTGATGCTATTGCCAGGAATCATGCCATTGGCCGCCTCGTCCAATACCAAGAAGGGTGAGGATCTCCAACACTATTCTTAGTTCAGGTGGTATTGTTGTTGGATTGTTTATATAATCCTACACGGCAAAAGTACACTTGATTAATTAAACAGTCCTATTCCAAGCTAGTAGTATAAAACTTAATGGGTATGTATACTATGTACCGTCATTAGTTGAGCGGTGGGCGTGGAACTTCACAAACTAGCACCAATTAGAGATCACAAAATAAAATGACATACTACAACACCTAGTGCAAGATAAGAAATTTCCTATGAACTTTGATGATATGAAAACGTGCTTCATTTTTAATGTTTAGAACTTTCGATACCAATGTACATTTCTTATGAGATTTATTCCGACCATTGAGTCCACTTGACATGTACACAAAAGAAACGATCTATTAGGTTGTTTAAACTATTATGTTTCATTTTGTCACTCGTTATGTATTTGAAATTCTCTATTTATGCGAAGTATGTGTGCTGGTTAATTCACATTGGCAGGGTTAATTCTCTATTTATTATTTCCTGTCATTGTAGCGCACAGCATGGTGAAAAATTTATATAAATGGAGTTGTTATTTCTTGCCTGACGTTTTTCAAATGATGCGGAATCGTCGGCTCTTTGGAAGTTGACACAATGTAACTTTGCCGATATTTGGGTAACCATGGCCACTAGATAACAAGGACGTCGTCAACAAAAACGTTCTGGAACAATAGTTGAAGACTCTAGTAAGTTTAAAGAACGAAATGTCACATTGCATACACAAAAAGGTAGCATAATTTGGAAAGCAAACTATAATATTCGGCACTTGAGCAAATTCTGGGCCTTTCCACACATCTACTGGTTTATCATTTTGTGCGTATCGTGTACTTAACATTGTCGATAATAGTGTAAGGAATATTTTGTGTTGTTATTTTACGACTAAATGCTGACGGTGTTACTTATGGAACATAAACTTATGTAGTTCTTTTTTTATGTAGCAAATGAAGAATGGTTCTCTTCTTAGTCACACTTTGTAAGAATGGTATCCTTGATTTGTTGGAGGGAACTGTATCTGAAAAGGAAGTTCAACTCCCGATATAAGTAATGTTAATATCTACCTGGGTACATCTGGGTACAATTAGTCCTTTACGATATATGCAGACATCCAATATTACAATTAGTGAGTTCTTAGACATTTATAAGTTTACAAGATGCGCTATGGGACCATATTTTATGAACATTGGCTCTACTTATCAACTTCTGATTCTAGTACTCTGGGTTTCTAACTTGTAATTCCCATTGCAGGTTTTGCGCTGGAAACCATGTCTAGTTTTGGAAGTGCAGAACAATGTGACCATATAATTAAAAAGGCCAAGGCAAACTTAGACCATCACGATTGGCTTTGCATAAAGGAGAAACTGCTGAATTTATTAGAACCATATTTTACTAATGATGTAATATATCTCTCCCCTTATTTAAGTCATTCAATGGCAGAATACATTTCGGTCCTTGTAGTTTTCGTAAACCAAATACAAATTTCTCCTCTCCTGATGTGCAAGTGAATAATATGATATGGTATTCGTAAGTGTTTCCTAAAAATATACGCTCGGTTGCTGGTAAAGTTTGTAGTACTAGACAATCGCCTAGATACTTATGTGATTTTTACTGAGGGATCGCTCAGTTGGTCTTCGGCCGGTCTCATAAAATAAATTGGGTACAAAACAAAGACAGTCGTATAAAATATATAGGGTACGAAACTAAAAATGTCGTATAAAATAAAACAAAAACAGTCGTATAAAATATATTGGGTTCGAAACTAAAAAATGTCGTATAAAATAAATTGGGTACAACACTAAAACAGTCACATTAAATAATTGGTTATGTTGCTCTGATGATAGTACAAGTTAAAATTGATACCTGATTCAGACGGTTGTATAAATTAAAATGGGTAATTTAGATGGTTGTATAAATTTGTTTAGAGCATATTTTAGTATGATGTTAGTGGTTGATCCTAGTTAATGAACGTCTCAATTAAGCCCTCTTGTTCGTACTTGTTGAGGCCAAGAAAAATTACCACATTTGCAGTTATAATCAGCTTTTGCTAATAACATTGAAAGAAAAAAATTGGCTAACAAGTATACGACCATCTTGCTCCCACACACGGAGGTCCTAATTGTTCCCATTACAATTTTCGTGGACAATGTAACAATATATTCTAACCATTTCTTTCTTTTTAGACCCAAGTATACACACAGGCTACATACTACCAAATTATGTAAATGTTTAGCATAATCTACTTATTGGTCATATCATTTCTCATATCCTTTCTACTTAGAAATGAAAAAATATATATTCACCATGAGTTAGTTCTAACTTTGATAGAGTGATCAACATCAATGATCACTTGTAACCAAGAAAAAGTGCTACAAAGAAAACCCATATCATATACTACTCGCAAGACATCAAAATTCATAAAGAAAAATGTAAAACACGTAGTAAGAACCTTTCACCCCTTTCTCTTTTCTTTCAATCATTCCGTCGAACACTGGTGTGTGGTTTTGTTGGTGTGGACATGTGTTTCTCCCTGGTTGTATTAAGCTCCTCTCATTGTTTTTTAATCTGCAATATTCAAGTTTGTATACAGCACGACCATTCTAAACCCATTCCAACTCTTAAATCATTAATTTCTCCAACTAGCTAAAAAGATCAAAGGAAAGAAATACTTATGTGCTCCTTTTACCTTCTTCTTACATTTCAAGTATAGCCAAAGAATCAACCTTGGTAGGAGGTTGATGCTGCTGCTGTTGTTAATGCAATTTATTATTACCAGTTCTGGATTGAACCATCTGCTAATCAAACTTATTCAAATCTTGAGGATTCAAAACCCCGATATATCCATCTTGAGAAAGACGGAGTTTTGATTCTAAAGGTGTTGATTTCCACAATCACAAACACCCAACATTGAACCAAAACTCATCGACCACATATTAGGAGGTATTTGTCTAGCTTAATCAATGAAGAAATTATCGAACTTATTGTGAATTAGCTCAATGCAGTATTGCACTCACCATTAATGGTATACAGATTCTCCGCTACTTCATTTGCAGATAGTTATAGCGGTATGAAGATTAATAACGATAGTAGATGATCATCAATTGGATTAAGTAATTAATCAGCTTTAGTTTCAGTTGCAGATAGTTATGGGCAAAATAAGAAACACAACTACACCCATTTCATATCCGGTACACCCAATTCATGTAAATTAACCTAACCCAGAGTACTGTACTTAACTTGAATAGGGAGGGTAAAATAGGTAAGAAACATAATTGGCAACTCAGTGGGTCAACTGAGTTGCAACACGCAAATGGTTAATATCTTTTAGATGAGTTCGACTATATTTGTACTTTTCCAAGGAATAGTTAATATCCGTGACGTTTGCTAAATAAATATATAAACTAAACTTAAAAGGACAGAAGAAAAATTTGGGAGGAGGAGAAAATCAGCCGCAACGGTGGAGGAAGGAGAAGATTAAAAAGATAGGGCTTAGTTGACCAAAATGCCCAATTATTTGTTCCACTTGTTCAACATGCATGTGAGGTTAAGGTGTGTTCCTGTACATTAAGGAGTGACTTAAACCAACATACTCCAACTTTCTAGATTCTTTTTAGCCATTGCCTAACATTCTTGTACTCTAAATAGAGAAGAATCAGTCAGAGCATTTGTAATAAATGCAGTATAATCAACTTTATTAACAAAATCTCTATAATGAATGACACCTATGATACGCACCTGATTTGTGAAGTCAACTATAAAAGTGAGCATATGAAGGACAATCTCCATCTTAATAGATTCTAGCACGATGGTTATTGCTTTCGTACCATCATCCATTCGTCCAAGTCTTCTGCTGGTGTTTTTATTAGTTTTTGTGTCACTTCAACTTTTGTATGCAGGGTTTACGAAAGTTAACGTTAATCAAATTTGTTCCTTAACTAAAAATACGAATTACTGCATCCAACAACTAAACACTCCAGGAACTGAGGGGATGGATCTCCTTCAACTTAGCAATGACATCGTGAATCAAGCTATGAGACAAGCAACTGATAATATAAATTTCATAAATTTCAGTTTGGCACCAAAAGCTACCCCGTCACAGAAGAAACACTTCCCATATTGTAATGGACGATATGAGACAGCAATTACCGATATTATTAAAGTTGCAAGTAAGTTTAGCGGAGGTGATTATACTGGAGCTGAAAAAACTGCAACAACAGTTTCTAGTTATCCAATCCAATGTGAAGATTCTTTTAAGTCACCGCCTGTGGTACCCTCTCCGTTAACACAGATGAATCAGTATTTATTTGATCAAGTTGACATCCTTCGGGTCATAGCTAAACTTCTTGCGTAATCAACTATTCATTGTCTGCTGAATGTGTAAATATAAAAAAAAAAAAAAAAAAAAAAAAACTATTCATTTTGTCTAAATGGTATTTATTTATTTTTTAGGTAAGATTTATGTGCCTTTTTTTGTTTTATTTTCTACTATTATATTTGGTTCCACCTATTTACCACCCACACTTTTTCTATTTGCCATTTTTATCATAATTTTAAAGTAATTCTACTTTTCAACTAGAACACTGTTGCCATAGTGGGGAGGGCCGACCGAAGAAAAACAAAACACCGCTGCAATTTGACTATAAAAGAAATTTTGTGCCTAAATTGTATCACTTTTCCTGAAACGGATGGAGTACATCGTTTTATTAGTTGCAACGGAAAATTAGTTGATGCATAAACCAAAATATGGTTGCATAATGTGTTATACGTCCTTTGTGGTGGTTTGCATAATGGTCATGCATTCAATTTTTCAAATTTTTTGCATAAAGTGAAAGTATCATTTTTTCTGAAACGAAGGGAGTACATCATTTTATTAGTTGCAAGGAAAATTAGTTGATGATAAACCAAAATGTGGCTACATAATGTTTTATGCATCCTTTGTGGTGGTTTGCATAAGAACACTTAATTGGGGGATATTTTACTGTAGCTGCCGGCATAGTTTTTCAATGCCGGCAATCCATCAACCATGCCGGCAGATATCCCCCAATTTGGTGTTCTTGCATAATGGCTATGCATTCAATTTTTGAAAATTGTGCCTAAAATGATAAACACCTCCGAATTTTTCGTAAAAACTCTAAATTTGATATTATTGTTTGTACTCATTGTGTAGATCTCTTTAAAATCTTTCCAACGAGATAAAATTCCAATGCACGGATTTTTAGATATGTTATATTCTAGTTTGCTTGCCAATTATACCCCTGAAAAAATAGGATACATAAGGAATTATAATACAATTCGACTCTTATACCTATTTTCCCTTCCTCTTTGGTTTAATTACGAAATGTCTAATAACTATTTGCCCTCATCTTTGGTTTATTTATGAAAATGTCTAATACCTATTTGCCCTTCCTCTTTGGTTTATTTACGAAAATGTCTAAAGAAAAAAACGAAAAATTTGATTCATATGGGCATTTTTGGTTTTTCAGCCCGGACCATTTCCAATCTTTTTGTGTCAACTGATCACTTACATTACAAAAAAGTGACCATATACAAGGTCCTCCCTCCCTCACTTCGCTCGGTTGGCCCAATTATGCTTTTTCATATTCACCATCGACAAAAGTCAACTTAAATTTAACTAAAACACTGCTACCACGGTGGGGAGGGCCGACCAAAGAAAAAAGGAAACACTATTGCAATTGGACTGTAAAAGAAAATTTATGCCTAAAGTGAAAGTATCACTTTTCCTGAAACGTAGGGAGTACATTGTTTTATTCGTTGCAATAGAAAATTATTTGATGCATAAACCAAAATATGGTTACATAATGTGTTATGCGTCCTTTGTGGTGGTTTGCATAATGGTATGAAGTCAAGTTTTGAAAATTGTGCCTAAAATTGATAAACACCTCTGAATTTTTCATAAAAACTTTAAATTTGATATTGTTGTTTGTACTCATTGTGTAGATCTCTTTAAAATCTTTCCAACGAGATATAATTTGTGAAATTTCAAACCACAGATTTTTAGATACAGTATAACCCCCTATAAAATAATAGCATTGGGACAGGAATTTTTTTATCAATTTATCGTGATATTAATAATCGCATAAATTAATAATTATTAAATTATATATTAATTAGCTTATCAACATATTTTTTATTTCTAAAAAAATAATAATCAATAAAATGACTCAATACACCTTATTCCATTGCTAATTGTTTTTGTCATTATAAGATTCGTTCAATGGATGACATCATATCAAAGAATCCAAGTGAAGCGTTAGATAATAAAGGAACGAGAGAATCACAAAATTCAATCAATGGATTGAATTATCACAGTGGAATGAATGCTGAATTTCTTTTGAACTGCCCACAAAAGGATATCATTTCAGATTTGTTGACTGACGAAGAAATAATTGAGAGTGCCATGGGAAACGACGAAAGTGATGATGTGGAAGTCGAAGATGAAATTGTAGTTGCAGAGCCACCTTCCCTTAAAGAAGCTATCAAAGTTGCAAAGATATTGAATAGGTTTTTATTGCATCAGGAAACGACCACACCAAAAACTCTTCTAATGTTAAGAAAAATCCAAGATGAAATTCAATGTGACATCAATTTTAAGAAAAACCAAGTCACGATTGAATCATTCTTTACCAAATTAGCATAAATTAAAACTAAATTTATATAAATTGGAGAATTATTAATTTATATATTCGAAGGGACCTATAGAAAGCTAAAAAAAGTTATTATATTATAAATTTAGCGAATTATTAATTTAGCACGTTTAAAACGGATAAAATTATTAATTTATCGTGATTATTAATTTATCGCGGATTAAATTATAGGGGTTATACTGTATGTTATATTCTAGTTTGCTTGCCAATTATACCCCTGAAAAAATATTATACATAAGGAATTATAATACAATTTGACTATTATACCTATTTACCCTTCATCTTTGGTTTATTTACGAAAATGTTTAATACCTATTTGCCCTTCCTTTTCGGTTTATTTATGAAAATGTCTAAAGGAAAAAAAGAAAAATTTGATTCAGAAGGGCATTTTAGGTTTTTTCAGCCCATATCATTTCTAATTTTTTTGTGTCAATTGATCATTTACATTTTACAAAAAAGTGACCATATAGAAGGTCATCCCTCACTCGCTTCGCTCGGTCGGCCGGCCCAACTACAATTATCACCACTCTTATTTGGCTTCTTTTCCAACTCTTGTTTTCATCCTTAAAAACTCATTAAAAAAACACTAAACATTTTCTTCACATAAAGTACACATTGAGAAAATATCCAATCTAGTTCTGACATTACACATTGAGAAAATATCCGTTCTAGTTCTGACATTTACAATAGAACATCAGACCAATATCTATCCAGCAGAGTAGTAGTGGTAGCATTAGAAGAAATGAAATTAATGTTGGATGTAATATATGTTTGAACAACTCACAAGCTATTTGATTCACGTGATTCTTTTAATTCTGTAGAAACGATTAGAGCAGAATTGAAAGACCTCAATTCACATGGGTATAATGTTAACCATTAAAAGAAAGAATTAATTTAGTTGCAAGAGTCGCACTTGCAAAAGAAGTAGAAGAGTTAAACCGAAGGACAAGAACTGAAAGGTTGTTCAAATACGGTCGCATTTTCGAGCTAACAAAACAAGAAAATGAAGTGTTTCAAGCTATATCGGATCTAAATAATAAACACTGAATATGGTGCATCATAAATTTTGCACTTCTCTTATCTGCTTTCAAGTGCCAAAATTTGGATTTTGACCCTTTGTTGTGCGTTCGTCTTTCACAGTTAGTGCAATAATTTTCTTCTGGTTCTTTCACTGTCATATATGCAAAGCTTTTCGATGCCTCCAACTGGTGAAGAGACGGGAAAATGTCAAACAAAAAATGGGAAAAATATAAATATAAATATATATATATTTTTATTTTATTTTTGTAATATAGAACATCATTCAACGCGGGTCAACGTGTTTTCCAAGTACCAAACACCAAGCTGGACAAATGTTAGACCAAACTCAAAAGCTGGACAAAACCTGAGTACCAAAATCAAAATAACCCTAACTTTATATAACCCAAAATAAATTATCAAAACCCTAAATCAAAAAAATAAAATAAAGTTACTCATGTAATTTTCATAATTAGATTTATGTAATAGCCATGGCATATATAATTAATGATCTTAGAATACCCAGTTTTATGTAATCATGATTGAGAGAAAAAATAATCATCTTAGAATTTTTTTTATAGAATAATAATGCTTATGGAGTTTTAAAAAATTGACTTTAGGAAAAGAATCAAACCCTAATTGATTTCATTTCGTTTTTCGATTGATATTGTTGTGGAGAAGGTTTGAAAGGAATAGTTAGAATATATAACCTCAATTGATAATCATGATTTGGAAAAATAACATCATTTTATAGAAAAGGTGAAAAGTTGGGTTTAGTTTTTTTAGGAGGAAAAGTAAAAAATTAAGGTTTATAATAGGGTGATTTGTAAGAATAATGAGAGAACGATTCGAAAAAATTTGAAATACAATTTAGTTTGGATCAAAGAAAAAAATTAGGGCTCATATTTTAATTTTGGGGAAGAAGTAGGATTATTAGTTAAAAAGTTAAGACTCGTTTGGTAACTTTGGTTTTTTGTTTTAACTTAAACTTTTTGGGCTTTAGTTAATAAAAGCATGGGCTACATTTAAGAAGCTTAAAAGAAATTCAGATCCTAGACATTAGTCTGTAAGAAAGTCACATGATAGTCACGTGACATATTAACGACCAAATAACTAAAGCTAATAAAGAACAAAATAGCTAATTGCTCGTGTGTTAATTTCCCTGAGTTGAGAAGAGCTAAGCAACACCATGTGTGGTACGTATCTCTATTTATCAATTAAAAATTAACATTTAGTCCCATTTTTAGTGGGATTTGGACGCTCTAGTCCATCAACCCAAAGCCCAGGACGCTTTAATCTAAAAATAGCCCGTGTTTTACAGTCTCGTCCAAATTTGGACCGTTTCAGCGATTTCTGATTTTTTTAATACCAAAATCGACCTTCCATCGATTCTGTATATAAACAGTGTTTTTTTAATTTGTTTTTTTATTATCTGAGATTGAGATTGTGAGAGAGCAAGACAAAGAGAGATCGATACAGAGAGAGAGAGAGCGATGAATCTGATCTCAATCGTTTCTCCATTAGAATTCATCTTCAGGTTAGTTTGAAAGTGTTCTGAAATCGATTTTTTTGATCTCAGATTTGGAGATAGATCGATCCAGATATAAATTTCGGAGGTGAGATTCAAAGAGGTTAGGTTGGATTTGATTGTTTCTGCAGCAGAATTCAACCTCAGGTTAGTTTTCTTTTGGTTGTACGATCTGTTACATCTAATTTTTAGGTTTGTTTCTGATTTTAGTTTTTTCTGAGTTTATGAGTTGATGATATGAATACCATATGTTACATCTTATTGTTTATATGATCTTGATTTGATTTTTGTTATATCTTAGCTTTTGATTCTCGTGAAACGATTCTTGTTTGATGGTGATTTTAGTTTTATGATGCATGATATGAAATCGAACTGATATTAGATCGTAGGCTTTTGATTTATTAAATTATGTGTTCCAGTAAGATTCTGAAGCTTATATCTTCGATTAATCGGTGGAGTATTTGATTTAGGTTTACTGTTATTTGATGTTTTTGCTTCGATTAAATGTGTACTTTCCTGTACACTGTTTACGTTTTAGGTTATTCAAATCTAAAATTGTGATTTGAAGCTTCAAATGGTTATTATTATTTCTTTTGTAATGTGTAGAGGTATCAAACATGTCTGAGAAGGTTATTAATGCTGTTTTGAATCATGGTGAGCATTTTGCTGCTTTTCGTGTTAATACTTCGACAACCGTAGATGAATTGAAGCATTTTGCATGTAAGCAGTGGAGGTCTTTGTCTCATGGGAGTATACGTTTCAGCTATATGGATAATAATCAAGTAGTTTTTGTACAAGGTGATATACAACTGCAAGGTTTAATTGCTCTTGTTATTGTTATTAAGAATGAAGATTTCTATTTGAATGTGGACGTGATTCCGAATCATACTTCTCGTTCTAAGTCTGGTTGTAGCACTAGTTCTGGTTCTAGTACTGCAAATTCTTGTGTAACTGAAAGTCCTAAGCTTGTAAGGGTGGTAGATCATGATGCAGACAAGGCCAGGCCTCTGATTTATGATGAATGAATTTATGTTTTTGACAAGATTGGTAGAGAATTTATGGGTGGTGTTAAAGCTGTTAGGCTTGTTGTTGATAAGTACAAGATGTCTACTGGTTACAAGATTATTATTCTTAAAAATGACAAGACTCGTTTTACTGCAAAGTGCGAAGAAGTTGGTTGTTGTTGGAGGATTCACTTTAGGCCTGTGAATGGTGACATTTCTAGGTTCGTGCTGAAAGATGCTAATGTTTTTCATAGGTTAGTGGTGTTCATATTAGTCCACATTACTAACTCTTATTTTTGTGATCCACGTTACTTATTTTTAGGCTTTTTATGTGTATGTCCATAGTGGTGGACATAGTTGTGCACCTTATTTTTAGGATTTTTATATGTATGTCCATAGTAGTGTACATTGTGGTGCACATTACTAATTCTAGCTTCTTCTTTTTTGTAGTTGTGGTATTGGTTTGAGGTTGAAGAGTCCTGCGGTGACAACCAAGTTAGTCAAGCATTTGATCGCTGACAATACAGAGGGGGGCCCTAGTTTAAAACCCAAACAGATCGTGTCACTTTTTAAGAAGATTTATGGGTCCAATATCAAGTATCACCATGCCCGTAGAGGGAAAGAAGCCATACTTGAACAACAGTTTGGTGATGACTAGAAGTCGTATAGCGATTTATCTTGGTATGTCAAAGCCATTGAGCAAACTAATACTGATAGCTATGTGAATTTTGAAGTTGATCATGGAAAAAGAAGATTTCATAGGATTTTCATTTGTTTTGGTGCTTGCAAGCATGGCTATAGGTATCTTAGGCCCATGATTTACTTGGACGCTACTTTCCTTACTGGTAGATTCAAGGGTGCTTTGATGGCTGCAACATGTATCAATGTAAACAATGGTTTTTACCCATTTGCTTTTGCTATTGTTTCTGCTGAAAACAAATAAAATTGGTTTTGGTTTCTGGAGAATCTTAAACAAGTGGTCGATGGTCGTCAGATTGTTTTCCTTAGTGATCGTGGAGAAGGACTTTTGCAGGGCATTCCAAAAGTATTTCCTGATTCATATCACAGCTATTGCTTTTATCACATCAAGTGCAATCTCCCTATTGGATCAGGTGATGCGAATTCCAAGGCCGTTATTGATTTGTTTTAGAAAGCTGTTTACTCTTACACAACAGCTAACTTTGAAGAAGCTTTGTGGGGCATGCATGCAATTGGATATGGACATGTTGTTAATTATCTCAGGATTTTGAAATGGGCAAATGCATTTTTCCCTGTATGCAGATATAGTGCTCACTCTTCAACTCTTTCCGAGTCATTCAACAACTGGATTCTTGATTTCAAAAAGTTGCATGCTTTTGCTCTTCTCAATGCGATACGGTGAGTTTTATGTTTAGTGTTTCATTCATTTATTTTATTTTAATGTGTACATCTTCTCTTGAAAACATGTTTATCTGTATACATTGTCGTACACATGGATTTGCTTGATGTGTACATACTTGTACACATGTTTTATCTGTGATTCTGCAACTGTGTGTACATTGTTGTACACATGGATTTCCTTGATGTGTACATTGTTGTACACATGTTTTATCTGTCTTCCTTGTATATAATTTTTTTTTTTTTTTTTATGTTTTGTGTTTTTATTATTTTAGTTTGAGGGTTATGAAGAAGAATTCTACGAGAAGGGTAGGAGGTCTAGAAACTTTCAACACTAGGCTCACTCCCATATATGAGGCTTTACTAAAGGAAAACATCGACATTGGTCATACTTGGAATGTTGTTGAGTCCATGGAAAGATTGTATGAAGTTAGGTCTCCCCGGTCTCATTTTGTAGATTTATTGCAGAAAACTTGTACGTGTCACATGTGGCGAGTTAATGGTTTTCCTTGTGCACATGCTTGTGCTGCCATTCAAGCTACGATGGAGGACATCTATTCATTTGTTGAGCCATACTTCACCACTGAATGGTACAAATTGACATACCAGGAGATAATCTTGCCCATCCCCAATTATGACAAGCCGCATGCTTATGATCCTAGTGGTAGGGTTATTGTTCCTATTCCTGTTCCTCCACCTAGTAGACGGAGAACACAGCGTATCAAGAATGCTTGGGAGAAGCAAAAAAAGGCCTATGATGTGCACAAAGTGCTTTACCATTGGTCACCACAACAGAGCTACCTACCCCCTTTCCTTGATGCTTTTTACTATGTTTGATTTGTTCAAAAGATTCTATGTTTTTGGTTTTTACTTTTGGTAATGTCTTTTCAATTTTCTAGGCTTGGATAATTAATGTCAGGACATGTGTAGCATTATGTACACCTTCCTGTGCACTTCAGTTTTCTTACTTGTCTTTTTACATGTGTACCATTATGTACACCTTGCTATACAATAGATGCTACTAGTTTATTTATTTTTAGTAATATTCTATGTTTTCAGTTCTGTATAATTACTTTTGCTAATACCTGTCCAATTCTATGTTTAGTGTTTCAATTTTATGTTTTCAGTTCTGCAGGCCTGGATAATTATAAAAATCTGTCAG
The DNA here is from genome assembly GCA_023531105.1 of Papaver atlanticum. Classification (NCBI taxonomy): domain Eukaryota; kingdom Viridiplantae; phylum Streptophyta; class Magnoliopsida; order Ranunculales; family Papaveraceae; genus Papaver; species Papaver atlanticum. The sequence continues at coordinate 2,315,392 of JAJJMB010000061.1, forward strand.
TACATGTGAACCATTATGTACACCTTCCTGTACCATTATTGTGATAAATTTGTGCTCTGTCAGTAACAGTACACAATCATGTACACCTTAATATTTCCTAACCTGTAATATACACCTTAGTACTGACACAAGTCTACTTTCAAAACATCAATATTTAAACTAATAAAAGATTAATTCAAGGTCTTTATAGTAGTGATAAGTCTTAAACAGAAAGTTGAAAACTGAAATTTAAAAAGTTTTTTGAGGATAAAAAATGTTTAGAAGCAATTCAGAAAGTGATCTTGTATATGAAGCTTAAAAACTCTTCTTCCTCTTCAATGGTTTCATTTCTTTACTCATGCGCCAGTCCCTGTGCTCCACATGCTTTGCTATATTCCACACCTTTTCATAACATCCGACTTTTTTCAGCATCTTGGCCACCAGTTTTGATCTCATTTTCTGACAAATGTCTTCGGCCGTCTGCTCATCTCTTTCGATACTTTTTGTTTTCTTCAAACTTCGTTTCATAAAGTAACAAGTGTATATTAGGCAGTCTGGGTTGATTCCTTATGCAGGAATGGCATAACGTTTATTTTGTGCTCTTCTATAGGTGGATGACCCTTTAACGCTCTTTTCTTGTTGAGTTCCAATTGCACCACATCTGCCATTTGCTTTGCATATTTTTTATAGTCCTCCTCATTTTCTGTTTGCAACGAGTTATACCATTTCCACTCCAATGCTTCGAAATCAAACTTCAACAGTGACCAATGATTTCCTACTACCATCTGCTCTGTAGAGTGATTAACAGGGATTGCAAGAACTTCCAGATTCTCAGGCATGTCTCGTATAAAATCAATCACAAAATTTTGTACCTCGCTCATGATACTATGCTTGACATAGTACTGCAATCAATAATTTGTTGAAAAATAAAATGAATTAGGTTCACCTTAATCAGACCAGAAAACTAACAAGCATGTAGCCTACTACAAAAAACTAACAAACCAAACATTTTAGGCCTGAAAACATACCGTATATTCATGACGTATGATATAGGTGTACAACTATGTACACACCTAAATAAATCTAACAATCAACCATCCATGCCAGCACTTAACAGACCATGTGTCAATCATATAGCATACCGGTGTACATTTATGTACACATCTAAAGAAATCTACAAACACATAGAACATGTCATGTCAATTAGGTGTACAACTATGTACACAACATTAAAGTATCTATATATGACATTTTTGATTTGTTTTGAGAAACTTACGCATGCAGTAGGACTCATTATTTCACAGTTCAAGTACTTTCTCTGACAAGCGATGTTCTACGTCAATGGGTGTAGAACTGCAGTACCTCTTGGTCCAGATATTTGTTGAACATCAGTTCACGAAGTACTTTTCCCACAATCAGAATATCTTCGCTGACTGTTGGATCTTCGAATATTGTTAGTTCCCAAGCTACAGAGCTGCGGAATCATAAAGGAAATGTTAACATGGTGTATATAGTGGTGCACATACCTTTTTTTATAAGATTCAATCATGTGGATAGTGCGAGGTAGTGTTTTGTGAACTTACTTCAGGCCTGCATAGTCAAAGAACTTCTGTATCCTTCTTTTGTCCTCTCCTGGTTCCATTGCTTGGTATAGTGGAGATTGACGAACATTTGGCAACGGATGAGCAGGAAGATACTCCTCTGCCTTTCTCTTTAGTGGAGCAGGATAGCCTGGTTATTGTCCCTCTTTGATCCCCTTACCTTTTTGATCCGCTTTTATCCTAACTGGTCTGGTTTTACCTTCGGCAGTGAACTCTGGATCTAGCTTTTTCTTTGCAACTCTCTTTTGTGGTGTCTTGGACAACTTTCCAACCGCATGTGTCCTCAACATCTCTGCTTCCTTCATCTTCCCGGCTCTTGTCCTCACTGGTGTCATCTTCTCTTCTTCTAACTCTTAACTGCTAAAAAATTCACTAGGATTTTGTTGGATGAACTGCACTACTTCAGCAACGATCTTTTCTCGTACATCTTCATTGGATAATGATTTTTGCGACGACTCTTGTTTTGGCTCTTCTTGGCTCAATAATTAATGTAAAGTATTACTTCTACTTGCAATAATAATGAATAATTGAAACAAAAACACCATGAAATAGAATTACTAACCTTTCAATTTAAGATTCTTCTACCTTTAGAATAAGGAAGAAACAAAAATTAAAGTTCTTCTCTATAATACTTAAAACTTCTACCCAAAATTAATTGGAAGTTACAAGTTTATTGAGGCATCTCCTTGCATCAACTCAACTCAAAGAGAAAGATTGAAGGAAAGAAGAAAACAAGGGTTCTAACCTAGTATTTCTTAAAACAAAACTTGGGGGGAGTAGAACTAGGGATTCAAAACATATAATAAAGGTGAAGGATATAACAAGAAATAAAATCAAAGAAAGGGGGCAAAAGAGAGAAATAGATTAGCAAGGGTAGAGGTGGTATTTAAGGATACCACTATGCATCATCCTCCCCTACATAAGAGAAATTCGCCTTCGAATTGGCAATATCGGCTTCCATAGCATTGTCACCTCAATATGGAACCAAATGCTTCACGTTAAACACATCGGGTGTGCGAATGGAGCTTGGTAAGATGAGGCGATAAGCATTGTCGTTAATCTTTTTTTCAATTGGAAATGGTTCAATCTTCCTTGCCTTGAGCTTGTTGTATTCACCTATGGGAAAACGTTCTTTAGTAAGAACCGCATAAACAAGATCTCCTACTTCAAACTCAACCACACGGCGCCTTTGATCAACCTTGTTCTTGTATTTCCTTGATAAAGCTTCTAAATTGTTTTGGGTACTTTCATGTATAAGGTGGAGTTGGGAAACAAAGTCTTCCGCCTTAGCATTTGGCCTTTTCAAATCCGGTACTAAAGACAAGTCAAGTGGTACTCTTGGATTGAACCTGTACACTACCATGAATGGTGAATACCCACTACTCCGATTCACCGCATGGTTGTAAGCAAATTCCGCCTTACATAAAACTTGGTCCCATGTCTTCAAATTCTCCTTAACCAAGCAACGGAGAAGATTACCTAGGGAACGGTTTACCACTTCGGTTTGTCCATCCGTTTGAGGGTGATAAGCGGTGTTAAAACTTAAATTTGTCTTGACCAACTTCCATAAGGTACACCAAAAATGTCCCACAAAGGGACTATATCCATCCGAGACGATGGAAGAAAGAATACCATGTAAACGGTAAATCTCTTTACAAAAGAGTTGAGCTACCATGATCGCATCCGTTGTATTTTTACAAGCACTGAAATGAGACATTTTGGAAAAACGATCTACCACTACAAATATTGAATCCATACCTCTTTGAGTACGCGGTAACCCCAAGACGAAATCCATGCTCAAATCTTTCCATGGACGAGAAGGAATAGGAAGTGGCATGTATAATCCCGCATTAGTGGCAGTTCCTTTAGATACTTGAAATATATGACATCTCTTTACATATCGATGAATCTCCTTCCACATTCCCGGCTAAAAGTATGAGCTATAAACTAAGTTCCATGTACGAGTAGTCCCCATATGCCCCTCATCGTGAAGCTCCTTAATAATTTTCAATCTCAAGCTTGATTCCAGAATGCAAAGACAATTTTTACGATAAAGGTTCCCATCGAAAAGAACATAGTCACCATTGTGGAGTAACCTTGCATCAACCATAAGAGGACCAAAATAAGTATCATTTTTTAAAAGGTCCCGAATATCATCGAATCCCAAAATACGACCCCTCATTTATGTAAGAAGAGAAGTACATCGACTCAAGGCATCCTATACCTTATTTTGTACACCCTTTTATAGCACTGCTTGGTCGAACTCGTAAGCGTTTCTATCTCAAGCTTGTTTGTCAATGTTAGTGATCAAAACTACAAGTCCTGATTTCTAGTCTACTTATAGTATTGTCTCAAACTAGGATAGATTGTATAGTTGAGCATTAGACTTCACGGCGTTCATTATTTGAAGATGAAGAACTACTAAGGAGAGCTTGTGGAACTTCATCAACAAAAGGTATGTGGAGACTAAAACTCATCTATCACTTGGAAAGTCTATTTCTACTCTATCTCCTATATTGAGACAAAAGTCGTATTACGATAGTTTTCGATTATGCACATTTGAGATTTCGAGCTGAGTTTAACTCGCTTACATATTTCTCGAAATATGTGTTGGTAAGCTTTTGCTTCAACCAAGTTCATCTTATATTCTTGACGAAAGTCAAAAGATGATCATGTGAAAATCACCGAGTAACATCTTACATGGTTTGTGTGATACAATCATTTGGTGTAGACTTGGAATGTTTCGTTATGATTATTTCAATAACTTAAAAATTGCTTTGATGCTAATAGTGTGTGAAAACGGCTATTGTCATCCTCTAAGAATGTTTCAATGATTGAAATAGAGTTTAGAACACTTAACCAACATTGGACTATAAACATGTTGTGCACTCTTGCATATATGTGATCCATGTTCGGGAACCTAAGTACGCGTACCCGTACGCATACTGGTGTAAGGTTCATGTCCGGAAAATTCTGCTTGGTTTGGAGGTATGCGTACCCGTTCGCGTACCGGCGAAAACCAAACTTGGTCCGGCTACTTCAAGTATGCGTACCCGTTTGCATACTTGAATGGTTAAAGTTCTAAAATCGGTTGTGACATGAACAAATAGTTTTATATAATAAGGAATGCATTCTTTGCAAACCGTGGGTATAATGTTCATGAATTGATTCGAGTGAATCAAACCGATTTTGCTTCAATTGTGTTCTTGTATACGTCTATGAGAATATAACAATTGAACAACTCTTTAACTTGTTTCATTTGCGTCATTTGAACTAGTTATGGTTAAAATGAATAAGGTTGATATGAGAGCGTTCATATAGCTAACCTCGGTTAACTACTGTTGAGCCAACATGGTGTACACGTTTAGGTACGGTTACATAAACCTAATTGAGGGTACATTTCATTTGTGTATAACAAGCTAAGTTCGATCTAACGGTTGAAAGATATTATCTTGTATCTAATCAGGTTTTCATCTAACGGTGAATATTGAATTCTTTGTTATCGAGGTAACTTAGATTGCAAACCCTGATTTGAAAACTATATAAAGGAGAACTCTTGCAACTGGGAAACCTAATCCCCACACCTCCTATGTGATACTAGTTGCGACTAGAGTCGATTCTCCTTTAACCTTAGGTTTTTCATGAAACCCTGTAGGTTAACGACTTAAAGACTTCATTGGGATTGTGAAGCCAGACCCAACTATTTTCTCTGTAGTTGTGTGTTCTGATCTTACTTGTTCTATCATGATTGAGTATTATCTTTGCTAAGATTTGCTCGATATTTATATCCGATAGGTAAGATTAAAAGAAGTCACAAACAGCTTCGTCTCATCGTTTGTGATTTCACAATATCTTGTTTCGCTACCATAAGATTAAGATTATTATGAGGTGATTGATAATACTAGGCTGTTCTTCGGGAATATAAGACCGGTTTATCAATTGGTTCCTGTGCACCTTGATTTATCAAAAGACGGAACAAAACTCGTAGGTATTTCTGTGGGAGACAGATTTATCTATTCCAATAGACTTTTCTGTGTGAGACAGATTTGTTTATCAAGTCTTCGACTTTGGGTCGTAGCAACTCTTAGTTGTGGGTGAGATCAGCTAAGGGAATCAAGTGCGTAGAATCCTGCTGGGGTTCAGAGACGTAAGGAACGCAACTGTACCTTGATCAGTGTGAGATTGATTAAGGCTCAACTACATTCCAGTCCGAAGTTCATTGGTAGTAGGCTAGTGTCTGTAGCGGCTTAATACAGTGTGGTGTTCAAAGCTGGACTAGGTCCCGGGGTTTTTATGCATTTGCGGTTTCCTCGTTAACAAAACTTCTGGTGTCTGTGTTATTTATTTTTCGCATTATATTTTGTTATATAATTGAAATATCACAGGTTGTGCGTTGAATCGATCAATTGGTAAATCCAACCTTTGGTTGTTGATTGAAATTGATTGATCCTTGAACATTGGTCTTTGGTACTGTTCAAGTTATTTCTCTTATATTCAATCGGGCTCGCAAATTCCTATTTGCTGATTGCGGATTAAATTAAGAGATAGAGATATAAAACTCTTTGATATACTTTTCTACAGATTGAGTCTGACTGTCTAGTTGATTCTTTTGAAAGTATATTGGAGTTTGTATATTCAGATTTCCAAACAAAATATTGGGTGTGGTTGTTGTACCCTCGCTTTTTCAATTGGTATCATAGCAAGCAAACACGTTTAAGACCTCATAAGTTTGTGTTTGTAGCGATCTTAGTATGGATGATATTGTCTCTGAAAACGCTTCACCAGAAATGGATAAACTCAACTTCGAGCGTGTTCTAGAAATTATCGATATGGTTGAGGATCCTATGTTAACAAAATTCATCAATAATCTTTTTCTAGAAAAACATCAATTGATAAGGAAAATTGATGGACTTTATTGCGAGATTTATATCAAAAAATCTGAGCTTCGAGATGTTCTGAAGAGGTTGTTTATCTCCAGAAGAAGTTGGATGAACAAATCCAGATCAACTCTGATCTTGCTGCAGAAATTGCAAAACTTAAGGATTTGAAATATGTAAAGTCACCTTCAATGGATCTGAGTAACTCCTCTAATTCTTCATTGAAGAATTGCCGTATTTCAGGTGATAAGCGAGGTTTGGGATTTGTGAAATCTGAAGGTGCTCAGAATACTTCGAACAAAGATAAAGATGTTGGTACATGTTTGTTTTCTGGTTCTCATGATCACTTCCAACATGTATGTTTTCCTTTTAGAAAAAGATTAAAAGTTGCATATCATCTTCACAAGAATGCTGAGCAACTTTTTTTTACTCTTAAAAGACATTCAATACTAACAAGAAAGCCTAATGTGGTTAGTAGTGCTAGTATGGGAGCTTTTGCTCTAAAATCAACATCACCCTTTCAATGGTTTTTTGATAGTGGATGTAGCAGGCATATGATTGGAGATCTCTCGTGGTTTGTCAACACAAGCGACTTTGAGGGTGGTCCAATAACATTCGGAGATGAGAGCTGCTGCTACATAAGCAGGAAAGGGATGATCAAATTACCTGGCGTTCCTGAAATTCATGATGTAGTCTACGTAAAAGGTATGACTACTAATCTTCTTTCTGTTAGTCAAATCTGTGACAAAGGCCATAAGGTTGTCTTCAATGCTAATGGATGTGACATTGTAGACAAATCTGGGAAAGTGATTTTTCAAGGATCACGTGGCAAAAATAACTGTTATCTATTGGATACTCAGTTTAGTAATTGTTGCAATTTGACTAAGGTGGAATCTACTCATCTTTGGCATGAGCGTTTTGGTCACATCAATTATCGACTTCTAACTAAGATCATTAACAAAGAACTTATTAGAGGTGTTCCCAAAATCAATTCTAAGATCGAAGGTGTATGTGGTGCCTGTCAAAAGGGTAAACAAACGAAAGTTCCACATAAATCATCTCGAGATATTCTCACTAAAGCTCCACTTGATTTAATTCATATGAATCTCTTCGGCCCAATTCAACAACCTACAGTGGCTAGAAAGAAGTATGTTTTGGTTATGGTAGATGATTACACCAGATTCACTTGGGTGGCATTTTTGGCTCACAAGAATGAAACCCTCAGTGAATTCAAGATTATTGTTAATAGAAATGAACAGGGTCGCAAATTAAAAAAATTTAGAAGCGATCGTGGCACTGAATTCAAGGACACCAAAGTGTTTGAATACTGTGATTCTCTGGGGATTATTCAACAATACTCACTACATATTACTCCACAAGCTAATGGATTTGCATAAAGGAAGAATAGGAACATTCAGGAAATGGCAAGGGTAATGTCCATAACAAAAACTTACCGTTAAGGTTTTGGGGAGAGGCTGTTTTTACGGCTTGCTACTTGATCAATTTTGTTTACTTGCGGTTAAAGACCCTAAACACTCCCTATGAGTTGAGGTACGGTAAGAAACCCAACTTACACTATCTCAGAGTGTTCGGCAGTAAGTGCTACATTCTTAAGGACCGTGAACAGAAAGGGAAATTTGACTCCAAAAGCGATGAAGGTATTTTTCTTGGCTATGCATCTGACAGTCGTGGTTTCCGGGTCTTTAATCTCAGAACCCAAGTCATGATGGAATATGCAAATGTTATCATTGACGATCTAAGTAATTTTCTTCATGATAACTCTCCTGCTGAATTGCCTCCAACAGAGACAATTGAGAAAATCAAAGAAATTCCAGAATCAGTAGAAGTTATTCCAACAGTTACTGATCCTGATGTTTATAGTAATAAGGAGAAAATCCCTAGTCAGGCTATTCCTGTTGAACAAAAACGTGCCCCTCCTCGGCATCTTTGGGTTCAAAGGAATCATGATACTAACAATATTATTGGAGGAAGAGATTCTACAGCTAAGACGAGAGGACAACTTCAAAATATTTGCAATTTTGGTTGTTATCTATCGTAAGTAGAGCCAAGAAACATTGATGAACCTCTTAGCGATCCCTTTTGGGTGAATGCAATGCATGAAGAGTTAAATCAATTCCAAAGACAAGATGTATGGAAGCTCGTACCTTGTCCCCCCCCCCCCCCCCCCCAATATTAATATTGTTGGTACTAAATGGATATTCAAGAACAAGTCTGATGAATTTGGCACCATTGTCAGAAACAAAGCTAGACTTGTCGCTCAGGGATATTCACAGATTGAAGGAATCGACTTTGACGAAACCTTTGCTCCTGTGGCACGCCTTGAGTCCATTCGATTGTTATTAGCTCATGCTTTTTTTTATTAAGGTTAAGCTTTTTCAAATGGACATTAAATCCGCTTTCCTAAATGGAAATTTAAAGGAAGAGGTCTATGTCGCTCAACCTAAGGGATCCGAAAACCCTGATTTTCCAGGTCATGTCCTTAAGCTTAATATGGCATTATATAGGTTAAAACAAGCACCGCGTGCCTAGTTCGAAAAACTGACTACTTCCCTTTTTAGGAAAGGTTTTTTGAGAGGCGGAGCTGATAAAACGTTGTTTACCAAATGGATTGGGAAAGATGTTGTTATCGCTCAAGTCTATGTAGATGATATCATCTACGGATCAACATCTGAGAAACTTGCAAAATATTTTCAAGTCTCTTTTGGCAAGGAGTTTGAAATGAGCAATGTTGGGGAATTAAAATTCTTTTTGGGCTTACAAATTCAACAACACAAGGATGGAATTTACTTATCTAAATAAAAATATGCAAGAGATCTTGTCACAAGATTCGGTCTTGATAAGTCAATTCCAAAACTAACTCCTATGACTACCACGGGTAAACTACATCGAGAAGACAAAGGTGTAAATGTGGATATATCAGGTGTACAACTGTGTGCACATATACTCGCCAACAGATAAATCACACAACCATTAACTTTAAGTGGTGAATGGATATGCTTCTTAATGCATCCCATCATATACTCGTGCATATGAATTGACCAACAAGTTTTCTTCATCCTATCCAAAGACTCAAAAAAAGTATGCATACTTGTTCTTGCTAATCATACTTCCGTTTTCCTGGGTAAAAAAGACCGTGATGCATAGGTACATAGTAAACAGCAGCACTAAGTCTTCATCGTTTCTTTCAATCTCCAATTGCGACTTTTGTTTTTCCTTCATGATACATAAGATTTCATTCTCCACATCTAGTTTACCCAGCTCATTTGGTTTTTTCAGACTCAATCTGTTTATCAGCAGGCCATATCTTTTTTCAGCTACAGTTTTTTTATCTTCTCCTTTTTCAAGTTCTATTGCCACCATCTCTAGCCCAAAAATTAGAAACAAATCTTCAGGTTCACTCTTTACCGCTACTGTTTTATTCTTCTTGGGAGTATCAAACATGAAATAATGTTCCACTGTGTCACATTTTTCATGGCGATACTGTCTCACAACTTTCATGATTGACTTCGGGTTCTTAGTCCTTATATCATCTCTCTTTTTACTGGGATCTTTCTCATCTTTATGATATGCTTTTTTGTGGACAAAGATATCTACAACGGGACAGAATGGTCCTTCCTTTTGCTTCTCTAATTGATAATCGGTGAACCATACTTTTACTCATCTTTTTGTTTTATCTTCCTCAAAGTTTTTATTCACAAAGTCACTGATTGGATGGAAACTTGATCTATAAGGTTTGTTGGTATCTACGAAAATGAACCAAGAAGAATAATGCATTATACTCATAACTACTAAACAATCACATAGGTGTACAACTATTTAACAGAGTATTAATCAAATAAGACAATATAATACAGGTGTATAACTCTATACACACCTACAGAAAACTAACTAGAGCAATACAGGTATACAAATCTTTACGAACTCTTACAGAAATCTATCAAAAACAGTTTCAAAACATGATATAGCATATAAACATCGCATGTTGGTGTACTGATATGTACACTAGTAAATACAAGTGATGGCCAACAGTTTGAAAACACACACATCATGCCATATGAAGATGAGAAAGCATTCCGGTGTACAGATTTGTACACTAGTAAACACAAGAGATGGACAACACTTTGAAAACACAAATTTTTTGTCAATATATGAAGTAGCAATACCCTTTTTTGCTCGACCAAATGTTGATTTCTTTAATGTTTTTGATGATTTCTTTGAAGTTTTTGATATCTTCTTAGGTGGTGGTGATTTTGAAGTATGTTCTGCTACAGTTGATGTTGAAATTGCTGTAGATTTTGATTTCCTCTTAGGTGGTGGTGATTTTGAAGTATCTTCTGCTACAGTTGATGTTGAAACTGCTGTAAATTTTGATCTCGTCTTCGGTCCTGGTGATTTTGAACTTACTTCTTCAACAATTTATGTTGTATCAGAAGATTTTTCTTGCGATTTACGCTTTGCAACTGGTTTTTTAGCCATCACCATGATGTTACTACTACTGTATTCATCAATTCTACGAAGATTTAAGGTTTGATTATGAAGCTTTAGGGTTTCAATTTTCGATTTTGGATTTAGGTTAAAGATTTTCTCTGAGTTTTTTTTTTATCTTCTCTCTGCTAAATGAAATACTAATATTTCCAAAAAAAATTCAATTTTTAATTTCAGTTTATTTTTCGAACCAACGTGTCGCTTCCACATTCAATGTGTCAGTTACAGAACGATTTTCATTCGCTGCACATGTGCTTTATGAAACACGTGTGAAGGTTAGCAATGTCTTTACACATTTTTAAATAAACTTTGGATTAATCTGTACCTAGTCAACTAGGTCTGGACTAAAACGTATTTTTGGAGGAGGTTTTGGACTGAACCGTTTTTTTCCCATTTATCAATTCAAGCAACCCTGTACGGACTAGGATGCTTTTCTGTTGCTAATCGCAACTTATCAGCAGCTTTTTTGGAGAAAATATTCATGTTGCTCCCTCCATCCAAGATAACGTTACAAACCTTGTTTTTTTTGCGAAACTAAGCCGCATAGAATGCATCCAATCTTCCTTCTCAAGTTTGGGGGCTGCTAATATTCGCTGCAAGACTAGACTATCTCCTATCATAGGTAGGTATAATGATGAGAATATAGGAGGAGGGGTTTCAAGTTAGGTTCAACCTTCAAGATGCTACTTTTGTGGTAATGAGCAGGATCATATGTTGTGATATTGTGACTTTAGTCACAGTATTTGGGTGGCATTCCTGAAGACCTGAACCCTACTTCACTTGAACAGAGTTCAAGTATAATTATAAAAAAGAGGTTTGGATGGCTGCTTTAAGTAAAATGGTGGATGGAGTTAGCTCTTTTGATTCAATTATAGCCGAAGTGCTTGTTATTTTAGCTGCTCAAGAATGGTCTATTGAAAAATTCAGGTATGTAGAAATTTGCGCAGATGCTATAGCAGTTATAGAATTTTCTAGTTTAGTGGTGACTATTAATTTTTGATTAAACTAAAAAGAAAATATATATAAAAGAAGATGCAACAAGAAAAGATTAACCAACCAATTAACATAAATAAATTGGTGCATTATAAAGGAATAAAGTACGTACACATCTGGGCATCAAAAAATAGCAACGCCTTCGTAAGTGCAATGGAGTAGTTATCCGGACCCACAGTTGGGGGAGTGTCACGTGGCCAAATGTTTACTAGTATAACAACGGCAATAACAGTACGAATCAGCCAAACAACAAATTCTATTCAAAACCTTTAGGTTCGGCTATAAAGTTTCCAGACGTACCGTTCTTCGCGCGCAAAGTGCGGCTTTCAAATTTACAGCTGAACCTAATATTGAACTCCGAAAAAGTTCGAAAAAAAGACGATTTTTTAAGAATTAAAGCCAAAAAGAGAGAGATTAAACATAACATAGAAGTATACATGTGTACTTTTAGCATAAGGTTTTTCATCAGTATTCATCTTCTGGATTTGGCTCATAAAAACCATCATTTTCAGCTTGAGGTTGAGTTTGAGTTTGAATAGAATCATACTCATAATCCAAAAGGTCAGGCAAATCTAGATCATTGTTGTAGTTGATGTTTATTATTGTCTTTACGAGATGGAGATTCTCCCAGATCATTTGAATCATCCATTTTGAATCACAAAAATCTCAAAAACCTAGTTTTTTGTTCACTTCTTTTTCCTCCCAAAAACCCCAACTCTCTCACAAAAAATCAGATTTCTATACTAATATAACACTAGCAACTTAACTTAATTAATCATTAACGTTACTAACTAATCATTATCTTTAAATCTAAACTAAATCATTAAAACTAATTAAGTAAGGGTAGTTATGCCATTATCAAGACAGGGTGGATAAGGGGTAATAGGTTTTTACCTAGTAACCCTATTTTGGCACCATTAGGTATGCCTCAAAATAGGATTCATAGAGAAGGTCTAATCTAGAATTTATCCTTTACCCCCACTTAGCCATGTCATCTTTCTTTATAACCTTGACCCTTGTATTGGAAATAAATATTTGGTGAAAAAAGTCTTAAATCCGAGGTGTCATATTAAATTAAGACCTTAACCCCTTTTGTTGGAGATGCGCTAAAAATGATTGAAGGTTAGATCACTACTCGGTCGATCTTCCAAGTTTCGCTATCAATGTTAGTTGAACAAAGTTATATATCGATTTCGAGTCTACTAATTAAGTCAAGTCCCGGTCTAGCTATAGAAGTTAGTAGTTGAGTATTAGGCATCACCCTCGAAGACTGGAGATCGACGAAGATATTTGGAGAACTTTATCAACAAGGTATATGAAGACTGGACCATTATATCTACTCACAATCCTTACCATTTTATCTATTTGAGACTATGTCGTAGGATTTCTAGTAGATTAATCGTAGAGAAGAAATTTTGAGTCAAGCTTGTAATGTTAAACATCTCGAAATATGATTCAAGCAGTGGATGTTCATTGGTCCTTTGGAAACTTAATTCAAAAAAAAAATGTTCAAGAGCTAATGTATTTGAAAATTTCCCAAGCAGTGATATTTATATCTATGGAAAATGCGAAGGTTTCAAATATCAAGAGAGAAATTCAGAACCACTATAATTTGGACTCAAAGTAGGTTTGCGAACCATCTCGCAAACCATGGATATCTGAGTTTCGGGAATACAGAAAGGTTGGTGAACCAGTTCGCAAACCGTAAAGTTCAGAATGGGACAGTTCACCAGCCTGGCTCACAAACTGTGGTGATCATAAAATATGAAAGACTTGGTGAAACCATTTCGCAAACTGTTGACGTCTGAGTTCATGAGTCGCTGAATGGTTCACGAATCGTAAAGCCTTGAATTTATAAACTGACGAAAGGTTCACTAATCGTTTGACCAATTGTCCCAGTTAATATTTAGCAGATGCTTAAAAATCTATTTTTAAATAAGTTTAGCATTGGTATGACTCTCATAAACACCATAACACATCTATGATCACTAAAACACCTTGTGTATGTGCATCTTGATTAAAGTCTTAAGTGTTTAAAGAAACACGATATTGCTTACTAGTTTGAAAGACATATTTTCCAAGAACTATCATTATACACGGTTCACATATCCGGACCATTGTGTATACTCTTTTATGTGATTGCAAGACAAACTTATGACATGCTTACTTGAAACCCCAATTAGAGTTTCATCTAGTCAAACAAAGTGTTTGCTTGAATCTTAAGTTATCTTAGATTGAATTCTAAGCAACCCTCAGTCTTGAATATCTATAAATAGAGACACTTATTCAACTGGGAAATTCAATCCCTAACACTTTGTGTCCTGGTTGATTGCTAGAGTCGTCCTCTATTGACCTGGGTTTCTTCTAAGAAACATAATTAGGTCTCCGACTAAAAGACTTCACTTGGGTATTCGTGAAGCTAGTTATGACTATCTTTACCTTGATAGTTCGTGTATCCTGATCTTGCTTTTATATTATCTAGGTTTTCGTAATCTCTTTCAAGAAAGATAGGTAGAAATCACAAAGTTCTCTTCGTCTCAGACTTTGTGATTCCTCAAGATAGATATCTGAAAACTATTCTTAATTGATTAGTTCACGATTATTCTTAAGAGGTGGTTAAGAATCCAGGCTTCTCAGCTAACTGAGTATAAGTGTTCCGCATTTGTGAGGTTTGCTAGCTTTGTCTATTGGAAATAGATTTTCAAGCCTTGATCTTTGATCTAAAACGAAATCAAATAGGCTTATCTGTTAGAGGAAAATTGGTACCAAAAGTCTCCACTTAGGTTGAAGCAACTCTTAGGCTGTAAAGGACGTCATCTAAGGGAATCAATTGCGTAGATCCTTGCGAGGTTCAAGTGACGTAAGGAGCGTGACTATAACTGAATCGCTTAGAGGTGGATTCAGTCTCAACTACATTCCAGTCTGATGTCTGATAGTAGACTAGTATCCGTAGCGGCTTAATACAGTTTGGTGTTGAAATCTGAGAGAGGTCCCATGGTTTTTTTGTAGTTGCGGTTTCCTCGTTAACAAAACTTCTAGTGTCTTGTATTTTTCCTTTTCCGCATTATATTATTTATCTTTATAATAGGATTTACACAAGTAGTACTGTTGATGGTGGATTTTCGACAAAGGTCAAAATCGTAAAATCATGATACTGCATGTTTCTGACCCGGCTTCAGGAACGCATGTGACGATTCATATTTTACATCCGTTAACCATTTCACGATCTCTGACTGAGTGAGCGTTCCTCTCAGATCCATGATGAATATGTTTCTCAAAAGGCCTCCCAGCTGAGCGTTCGATGATGCACATTTTATCATGACCTCTATGTAGAATCAAATGATTGGGCGGTTCTCTAGACATAATTGTTTGTTAGAGAGCTTAACGCCTTCAGGACGTCATGTTGCTCGTTGTTCCCTAACTACATAGAGAGACCCACCTCTACATAGAATAATGATTGGGTGGTTCTCTAGACATAATTGTTTGTTAGAGAGCTTAACGCCTTCAGGATGTCACGCCGTTTGTTGTTCCCTGACTATATAGAGAGACCGTGTATAGAATCTTGATGATTGGGCGGTTCTCTAGACATAATTGTTTGTTAGAGAGCTTAATGCCTTCAGGACGTCACGCCGTTCATTGTTCCCTGACTATACACCCCTCAGAATGAATATTATGCTTCAACTATCTCATATCTCGATTCCGCAAATAGATTAATTCTATCGTGACATTCATCCATTGAATTCCTAGAAAATAATCTATTATATCTCATTACTCTGTTCCCTGAATTCCCCGTCTGGATTCATGGATTAGTAATAGATAACCATTTTATCTCATTACTCCGTTCCTTGAATTCTCTGACTAGATTTCATGGATAGTAATAGATACTCAATTCATTTTATTACTCCGTTTCATGAATCATTCTCCGCTGAATTTCATGAATTAGTAATAATTACTCAACAATCGGGCGTCTGGACTATCACCGAGTAAGCCCCAAGAAAACAGTGCAGTGTACTCAACGATGATGCACGAACGAGCATTCAAAAATATGCACAAACGAGGAAACCCACTCAAAATAGGAGAGAGAAAATAATAATAAAAAATATAAAAGAGGCGCCTAGGGACCGGGCCCACCGGCCGGCCGGTCCCTCACGCCTCTTCCTTTATTTTTATTTTTATTTTTGTATTTTCATGATCTCATGAAGACTCCTTCATTCGGGCAACTTTCCTTGTTTAAGCAAAACTCACGGTTTCTCCATATTTTCCTTCAATGATGAAAAATAATAAAAATAGGGGAAAGTGTCACGGGACCGGGCTACCTAGCCGGCCGGCCATGCCCTATCCATGGCCAGTCCCATACCTTGCAATCCCTTGTTTTCACAATTATTATTTCCCTCATCTCATGAAACTCCTCGGTTTGAGCAAAAACCCTGGTTTTTCCATATTTTCTCAAATATTGCTCAAACGGTGAAAGAGCTAAAAGTCAAATGTTCACATGACCGACTAGGCTACTCACAAAAAATATTAAAATATTATTATTTTAATATTCTCAAAATATTGATCAAATGGGCAAAGTTATACTTGCTCATTCTAGCAAAATCAAGAATTTCAGTCAAAGATCAAACTCTTCAGAAAATCCAAAATATTGCTCAAACGTGCATCAGAAAATATCAAAACTCTCAGGACTGAGACACGGACATTATGGTGACACGGGCATGCTTCCTTGACCGACCAAGGCCGGCCCTAAGGCTTGCAAGGAGCTGGTCCCACACATCTTTATAATTTTGACCTAATTTGCTCAATTGCTCATATTGAGTCCAAACTCTTTCCAACCAACTTGGAATTTACTCGACCGACCATCAACTAGTCCCACAACTACCAAGGGCCGGTCTCATGCCCTCTTGGTCGGTCCTCACTTCTCCATAATTAGGTTTTGTTACTTAATGCTCAGACGAGCATTATTCTAATAAGTGATTAAACCAGCATTTAATCATCCTTTCACCAATTGGTCAACAAGGGACTTTTGGTGCGTGCTCACACGAACACCTGGGCACTGCATGTTCGTCCATCATCCCATGTATCCGGTCCCTCCTCGGTGATTGATTTTCAATAAATTACCAACTGATCATCAATCCATCGAAATTAGGGTTTTGAACTGAATGCTCTGCAAATCGTCATTTTGAGCAAGTTTAAACACTAATAATTTTATGTTGATCCAGCAATCAACATCTTAATTAATTATATAATATTCGGCCCAGCTACCAATATTTTAATTAATATTTTATTTGGTCATGCTACCAATAATTCATCAAACGAGCAATATTTGCTCAAACGAGGAATATTGATTTAACTATCAATATTCAATAATTTTACTTAGACAACGTTGCTCAGAGTGGTAATATTGATTCAACTATCAATATTCAAATCATAGGGCAATATTTGCTCAAATTATCATCATGTTGATTCAAGAACTATACGCCTCAACAGACATGTTCAATCCATGAATCTTAGAGCATTCGACGATCATGCTCCACTGAACAATACTTAGACTCATCGTCTAATCAAGTCAACGACTGACTAATCAAATACACGTCTGCTTTGCAGACTCCACGTTCGTGAAATATCAATCACGTCACATGGGGGGATATTAATTAGGGTTTTGGTCTGGCGGCCTACAACACGTGTGTTCATCCACGATGAGAAATGTGAGTAAGTCGTGCAAGCAGTTGAGGGAGTTAGCAAATTAGTGGGTGGACAATCAACCAAGTCTCCGCACGACCTGGAACTGGTTAAATCACGATTTCCCACTTTCCCACTCTTTCACTCGAGCAACCGTCACATTTACTGGAGATCAATGTGTCTACAATTCTAGCAATATAAATAAGTCTCTGGATTCACGATTGAAAAACAAGACAACGTTCATCTAAGAATTTTTCGAGCAATCATTCTCAAGAATTCCATCAATCGACCAGAACTTATTTGAACTCAACAGTTCACAGAAACCTTAAACACATTAACGATCCTTGATCATCCTTGATTTCACACACTTCTCAGCTTCCCTCCTACAAATCAACCCATCTCCCTATTTGTGACCGAATTGACTCTGGAACGACCATTGACTTGGTTTAGGCCGGAGTCCTACATATTGATCTCTCGAACTCAAAGCACTCCCGTGTAATGCATCTGTTTGAGGTTAGGCAGTTCGCTCGGTTGAGGAGTCTCGTCCGTTCAGTCGTCTCTTCACTTTCCTAAAAAACCAACGAATCATTTTTCCCCATCAACAAGTACGTAATCAATCCTAGTTGATACGTGCATATAATTAAGATAAATTACGAGACTTGTTTCTTGTAGAATTCGTATCTTGAAAGATAGATAACAAGTTTCACACTTTGCAGAATTCGGATCTGAATATTTAGATAAAACTAGGTTGATCTTTGATATTGATTTTTGAGATCTCCCAAGTACTCTTCTTAACAATTAGGTTCATGGACTCCATTGTCTATACTTTATGATTGAGAAGAGATAAAGATATAAATTATATATACATATTGTCAAGGATCATTAAGTTCGTCTACTTGTAATTGTATTAGGTTTTGTCATACAGGCTGTCGAACGACAAAGTTGGTGGTGTATTCAAATTGAGGGTCACGGAAAAATTCTAAATATGATTTTCTCCTTTAACCGCTCTCATAGATTGCAGTCATATCATCTTTTTTGTATTAACCTTTACGTTTGTACTGGAGATCAACTTTTAGTTAAAAAAAAAAGTGTTAAATCGTAGGTAGCGTGCAGTTTTTAAGACCTTACCTTAATCTTGGAAATGATCTTATGCTTTTGAGTCAGTAGTAGTGGATATATAATATATAGGTTAGGTCTAGGATAGTATCTTTGATGCGTACAATTTACATGTTTAGCTATAGTCAAGCACGGTTGCTAATAGGGGTATTATTTATTGGGATGGGGGGTGGGGTGGGGTGGGGGGGTGGGGGGTAGGAGTATAGTATTGTGGTCACTGATCAAGTGGCTCAAAAATCATATTTCAGATTACAAAGGCATTCCGCATCTTTATCATACCCTTTTTCAGATTTCAATTGATTTCCTTGGTCCTTCAACATCGTTTTGAATTCTTCGTACTGCAAGTTCTTCTATAGTTCTACATGTGTTTGTTCATCACCTTATTTGTTTAAGATCCGTAGTGTTACAAACTTATGACAATACTCCATAAGAGCTTTATTAGAATGAGAAATCACTCTACTCAATGGTTGTTATACATAAACATAGTATTGTTACCTTCCTCCAAGCTCAATTGCACCACAACTTTGAAGCACTACTGCAGTGATAATTTCTCCCCCTTAGTAAACACTTACATCTTTTGCAAAATAGGTAAACAATAGATCACAATCCACTCTCCCTTACATAGTGCTCCGAAAATCCATATGTTGTAGTAAGATACTACTTAATAATTCTCCCCATTTTTGTCAACAAAATTGGCAAAGGCGAAAAACATGGATCATAATGAATTAAACAAAAGAGTACAAAGATTAGAGAACACATACCAGCTTTTAGTTTAGACGATTTCACCAAGTAAACCTGGCGTCTTCATCAAGGAGATATATAGGTACAAGCATCTCCTACAATTCCACATCCGCTCTCCCCACAAAGATATGACACTTAAGCACAAATTCAAAAAGAATTCTCCTCTATTTGATGGCATTCCCGAACATGAACGACCTTACTCTAATCACAGGAGAAGGATTTTCTTGGACATTAACAAATTTACTCGCTAGTTACGAACAAAGTAAATTTGCATCCAGACATTTTTCTTTCTTCTCGACAGTTACGAACAAAGAAGTTAAACATTACGATTTTAATGTTAGAGACACTAAGATACAAAATTTTCCTGAGAAAAATAACCATCGAAAAAAACTATTCTCTAGGCCAGTTACGAACAAAGAGCACAATTTGTGTGATATGATTCAACATAAGAATTATATCTTCTCTAGACATGTACAAAAGTAAGGATTAAAGTTCGCCACTTACTCCCTGGAGGTTATTCACAAAGCGTAATCATGGAAAGATCAACATTTTCATTCTCAAAATAGTTTACTCCTCATTCAACAAGAGTTAAAATCTTAACCTATGAGAACATATGAGATATCTTTTCTAATCACCAGAATTATGATAGCAAAGAACAAATCTCAAAAAATAAGCAATACATATATATAATCCATGAAGATTAGGTATTGCGAATCATCTTCCAAAATAAAATTTAATTAAACGAATTTTAAACACGCAAGATGATAGTATTTGGAATAGCTAATGTAACACATAAAAACTACTCCAAAAGCTAGTGTTCCTCCTTAAAACAATAAGAATAAAAATTTCTACAAGGAGTTAACTAATAAAAAATGAGTAGAAACATCTAATTAGATACCAGTATAAACATTATTGTTTTTGAAGCCTTTGAGTTTGTCTTCAATAGCATCTACGAACTCTACAGGGAAATTTTTTTCATTGAGAAGATCATTGACATGTAATTTCTTGAGAACAAGGACAGAAGAAACCTTTTTCAACTCAGTTCTTAGCATGTCTTGACTTTTCAAGGCTTCAACATTGAATCTTTGCTTCTTCAAATTGTTTAAGAAAATCATAAACAACATTAGCAGAGATCATCTCTGCATGTTCTACATCTTGATGGCCATATGCAAAATAGCAATTGACATCAGGATGATCCTCAATAGTATTGGAGTCTTCAACATCATCTTCTACCAGAGTTCTTTTCTTCTTCCCTTTTGGAAAAATACCGCTTTAATTGTTACCAAGATCTTCTTCCATTTTTTTGTTACTCGTTATGGGAGACATACTTGATTGCAGAAAGGACTTTAATGAGAAATCTCAATCCAAGTGAATGGTATTTAAATAACACAACTTTAAAGGTATTTCCAAAATTATGGACGGTTCCGTGACCACAACTTTGGAAACTAGGTTAAAGTAGAAAACATTTCGTGAACCGTATTTCCTTACCAAGGAGTTTCAGTAAAATGTAAACATTACATCATAGACTCACAAACGCTCTTTCGTCTCAATAGGTATTATTGCACTAAAAAAGTATTCTTCCCATTGTCATATGCCGAGTTCATCAATATTGCTTAAGTCTTAAATATCAACATAGATGATTAAAAAAACTAAGAGCATACTTTTATCTTAGCTTGTTACATACACAATCCGATGGATCATGTTCTCATATCTTGCTTAGGAGTCAGATAGGCAGGGAGAATGTAGTACAATAGATCATAAGATGTGTTGATGTTCACATCAAGTCATGTAGTTGCATCGAGATAATAGTGCATAAAGACAAAAATGATAAGACATTCATTAAACCAATTTACTAAAAATGTCACATAGCAATTTGAGTATGGATAACCCTTTCTTGGGGCAGATGCTCAACAAGTATTTAGTATTGTCTTTAACTTAAGATGATAGAACCTGATGTACATAGTAATGCAAAAAAAAAACTCTTAGAGAGGAGAAAATGTAAGTGTTAGAGCATTGATCGGTTGAACCCACTAGCATTGGTATGTCAAGTTAGTTGTCATATTTAGATGACAAAACGCATTCTTGATTTAGTCAGTAAAGTCAGTTTCGGACTAGACTAGGTTTAAGAAGTAGAGTATAGAATCAAAGATATTCTTGAACAATGGAGATTGAAGATTACATGAAGACATCTTGGAGAACTTCATTAAAGATTAGTAACAAACTCTTGATTCTCTAATTTACTTTACCTCTATATCTATCGAAACAAGTGCTCACTCTATAAAAATTCCTATGACGATAAATATATATTTATATATATGCTCGAAGATATTTGAGACCATGACTTTTGTGAGAATGACCTTTATCACTAGAAAGGTCCTCATGTTGTAGTGAATGAGAGTACAAATGCAATGAGCCAAGAATCAGCCAATTCCGAGTTAAAATGAAGAAGTTATGAGTGATTTATTAAAGCAACACTTATAAGTATGGCTAAGGTTGATTTCGTGAATAGGAAACTGTGAACGAACTTTTGGCAATAGTTTGCAAACCATAACCGTGATTACATGACTAAAAGCTTATTTTGTCAAGTATTTGGGTGTTTCCTTTCTTAGACAAGGTAGCTTTGTTTCTAAGCAACCTAGCCTTGATCATTCACTATAAATAGGGATTTCATGTAACCACACAATATATCCCCAGAAAAATTGTATGTGTGTTGCATAAAGTTTTTTTCCATATGTTTATTCTTCACGAACAAGAGTGAGATTTAAAAAGACTTTACTTGGGGATCGTAAAGTACAGGGAAGCTATCTTCTTTAATAGTTACGGAACCTATTCGTAGGTGTTTTTCATAAAGCCTAGTTTTGAAGATCAGGATATCTCTAGGTTTTTCTAGGTGATCTTGTAAGGCAGAAATAAATAGGTTACGAAATGGAAAACCTTAATTATTTTGAGGAGTTTCTTCTAAAGAGAATTAACGTTCTGCTAGAAGATTTTCAAGAGCATCTTCTAAAGAGAATTAGGGTTCTACAAGAAGGTCTGCAAGAGGAATTCCTAAAGAGAATTGGTGTTGTGCTAGGAGTTCTACAGGTGCACGAATACAACTGAAGAAGGTGTTACATCTAGTCTGAAATCTGGTAGTAGGTAATTAGTATAATAGCTTAAATCTGTGAATGTTCAATCTGGACTAGGTCCCGGGGTTAATCTACAAGATTGTAGTTTTCCTCGTTAAAAAAAATCTCTGGAGTTTGTGTTATTTTTTTCCGCATTATATTGTTTTATCTTTATAATTGAAATATCACAGGTTGTACGTATCTAAACCTAGATAGTGTTATCTCAACTCTAAAGAACTTACAAGACTCGTTCTTGTAGAATTCGTATCTTGAAATATAGATTACAAGACTTGTTCTTGCTGGCGGTTCGTGAATAGCTCCGGTACATATTAGGTTTACCTTGTTAAATAATCTTAAATACAGTTTCGTAACCGAACATATAAATTGTACAAGGATTGTCTATATAGGTTCCCGGACGAAAAAGTTGGTGGTGTACTAGTTAGCCTTGTGTTTTCAGTAAGAAGTCACATAGCAGAACTATTTGAAACAAATAGAATACTTGTTATTTTAGTAATCATCATCTTACAGGATTTTTAGAGATGATGATGAACCACGTCTTATTGCTTATAAAGCTCCAGGGTGAGTATTTTCATATTTACCACGAGAGACGTGCCCATGTTTAGATTTATGAGCAACTCTACCTCTTGAATGTTTTCCTTTTGGTTTTGGAGAAATTATCAAAAAACTCACCGTTATTATGGAGGGAGATGAAGTTGGAAAGTTTACCTGAGTTCTTATACGTTTTCTTGAAGGTGTAAGATAACTTTTCTATGAGTTTATTGTAACCTGATATCATCAAGTTCATATTAGCAAGTTGAACAGTTTCTTTAACCGATAGCTCCTTGGATTCCCCATATTGAGTTTCTTTTAGGAACCCATATTTTAAGGGATTCTTTAAGTTCT
Organism: Papaver atlanticum; assembly: GCA_023531105.1. NCBI lineage: Eukaryota > Viridiplantae > Streptophyta > Magnoliopsida > Ranunculales > Papaveraceae > Papaver > Papaver atlanticum. The sequence continues at coordinate 2,338,891 of JAJJMB010000061.1, forward strand.
TGTTAGAATTTGGGCCACTACTCTTGATTTTTGTTTTATTGGTTGAGTAAGATGAACTGGCATTCCTGGTAAGTACCTTGGTATATGAACCAGTATCCTTCGTTTTCAAACCCAGTGGTTTCAAATTTTGAATTTCTTTTAAGAGGAGATTAAAGGTATCTTGAAGATACTCAAATTGATTGTTTTCCAATTTAAGCTTACACTTCCTTCGAACATGTCCTTCTGACTTACAAAAGTAGCAAAGCTTATGAGTTCTGATAGGATCAGAAGGAGTGGAATTGGCACGAGAAGTATCAGAAGTACTTTTCTTTCTTGGAGATAGACAATTTTTTCTTGGTAAGAGAAACCTGACTGATCATATTTGGTCAAAGTGATTACACTTTGAGCGAGGAATTTTGAAGGATATTTATTAGGTTATCATGAGTATCATCGTAAATCACTTTCTCTGTCTCCTTATTTTCACAGAAGCCAAAGATAAAGCTAATTTTTTAGATTCACAAATGCTACATGGAATTGGAATGTCCAGTAGACGTTGAAGATCCAAGGAATTTTTTCTTAGTCGTGCCTCAAGTGAGATAATTTGCATATTTACTTCAGTCTTTTCTTCGAGAAGAATCCTTTTCGTGCGGATCCTTTTTATTAACCTTACCAATAAGTAAAAAAGAGGGGGTCTAACAACCACACCCAATATTTCGTTTTGGAAATATGTATGGACAAACTCCAATATACTTTCAAGAGAATCAACTAGACAGTCAAACTCAATCTTTAGAAAAATATATCAAAGAGTTATATCTCAATTTCTCAATTCAATCCGCAATCAAACAAATAGGAATTTGCGAGCCCAATTGAATAAGAGAAATAACTTGGGCGGTATCACAAACCAATATCCAAGTGTCAATCAATTCAATCAACAACCCAAAGGCCGGATTCAAGAACTAGTTGAACTTAATGCACAACCTGTGATAGTTTAAATATATAAACAAATATAATGCAGAAAAGAAATAACACAGACACCAGAAATTTTGTTAACGAGGAAACCGCAAATGCAAAAACCCCCGGTACCTAGTCCAGCTTTGAACAACACACTGTATTAAGCCGCTACAGACACTAGCCTACTACCAATGAACTTTAGACTGGAATGTAGTTGAGCCCTAACCAATCTCACACTGATCAAGGTACAGCTGCGCTCCTCACGTCTCTGAACCCCAACAGGATTCTACGCACTTGATTCCCTTAGCTGATCTCACCCACAACTAAGAGTTGCTACGACCCAAAGTCGAAGACTTGATAAACCAATCTGTCTCACACAGAAAAGTCTATCGATATAGATAAATCTGTCTCCCACAGAAATACCTATGAGTTTTGTTTCGTATTATGATAAATCAAGGTGCACAAGAACCAATTGATAAACCGGACTTATATTCTCGAAGAACAGCCAAGTATTATCAATAATCTTAATCGTATGGAAGCGAAACAAGATATTATGGAATCACAAACGATGAGACGAAGATGTTTGTGACTTCTTTTAATCTTACCTACCGGAGATAAATCTCAAGCAAATCTTAGAAAAGATAATACAAAATCACGATAGTATAAGTAAGATTAGAACACGCAACTACATAGAAAATAGTTTGGTATGGCTTCACAATCCCAATGAAGTATTTAAGTCGTTAACCTATAGGGTTTTGGAATAAACATAAGGTTAAAGGAGAATCGACTCTAGTCGCAACTAGTATCACACAGGAGGTGTGTGGATTAGGTTTCTCCATTGCTAGAGTTCTCCTTTATATATTATTCAAATCAGGGTTTGATAACTTTGAAACAAAGCAATCAATATTCACCATTAGATGAAACCTGATCTAAGAGCCAAGCTAAGTTTTCTTGAAACCAAAGCAATATCTCTCCACCGTTAGATGGTCTTAGCTTGTTACACACAAATGAAATGTACCTTCATTTAGATATGGATAACCGTACCTAAACGTGTACACTAGGTTGGCTCAACAATAGTTAACCGAAGTTATCCATATGAACACTTTCATATCAACCTTATTCATCTTAACCACAACTAGTTCAAATGACTCAAATGAAACTAGTTATAGAGTTGTTCAATTGTTTATATTCTCATAGAAGTATACAAGAACACAATTAAAGCAAAATCGGTTTGATTCACTCGAATCAATTCATGAACATTATAGCCACGGTTTGAAAAAGATTGCATTCCTTATTATATAAATGTATTAGTTCATGGCACAACCGATTCTAGAACTTAACCCACTCAAGTATGCAAACGGGTACGCATACTTAAGTAGCCGAACTTGGACTGTGTCCGACAGTACGCGAACGGGTACGCGTACTATCACATATCCAAAACATCAGTTGAATTCAGTACACGTACGGGTATGCATACAATAGTTCCAGGACTTAACCTGAGTTTGCCAGTACGCGTATGGGTACGCATACCAAGGCTCCCGAACTTTACCTGACCTCGCCAGTACGCATATGGGTATGCATACTACACCGGTCTTGGATCAACATATATGCAAGTACGCATACTATGTCTATAATCCAATTATGGTTAAGTGTTCTAAACTCTATTTCAATCATTGAAACATTCTTAGAGTATGATGTTAGAGCACTGCTCGGTCAAACTCGCATGCATTGTAATCTCAAGCATGTTTGTCACTGTTAGTGATCAAAACTATAAGTCTTGATTTCTAGCCTATTTATAGATGTCTCGGACTAGGACATAGATTGTGTAGTTGAGCTTAGATTTCACGGCGTTCATCATTTGAAGACGAATAACTACTAAGGGGAGCTTATGGAACTTCATCGACAAAAGGTATGTGGAGACTTGAACTCATCTATCACTTGGAAAGTCTATTTCTACTCTATCTCCTATATTGAGACATAAGTCGTATTACGATATAGTTTTCTATATACACATTTGAGATTTCGAGCTGAGTTTATCTCGCTTACATATTTCTCAAAATATGTGTTGGCAAGCTTTCGCCTCGATCAAGTTCATCTTATATCATGAGAAAATTGCCGATTAACATCTTACATGGTTTGTGTGATACAATCATTTGGTGTTTGTCTTGGAATGTTTCGTTATGATTATTTCAATAACTTGAAAATTGCTTTGATGCTAATAGTGTGTGAAAACGGCTATTGTCATCCTCTAAGAAAGTTTCAATAATTGAAATAAGAATTTAGAACACATAACCATTATTGGATATGTCATGTTGTGCACTCTTGCACATATGCAATCCATGTCCGGGAACCATAGTATGCTCACCCGTTTGCGTACCGGTTGGTTTGAGAAATCCGGGAACCTAAGTATGCGTACCCGTTTGCGTACTGGCATACAGGTTCATATCCGAGAATTTCTACTGGGATTGGAAGTACGCGTACCCGTTTGCGTACTGCCGGAAACCAATCTCGGTCCGGGTATTTCAAGTATGCGCACCCGTTTGCATACTTGAAGGTTAAAGTTCTAAAATCGGTTTTGTACAAGAACATAAACATTTATATAATAAGGAATGCAATCTTTACAAACCGTGGCTATAGTTTTCATGATTGATTCGAGTGAATCAAACCGATTTTGCTTCAATTATGTTCTTGTGTAATTCTATGAGAATATAGCAATTGAACAACTCTTTAACTAGTTTCATTTGAGTCATTTGAACTAGTTATGGTTAAGATGAATAAGGTTGATATCAGAGTAATCATATGGCTAACCTCGGTTAACTATTTGTGAACCAACATGGTGTACACGTTTAGGTACGGTTACATAAACCTTAATGAGGGTACGTTTCATTTGTGTGTAACAAGCTAAGTTCGATCTAACGGTTGAAAGATATTAGCTTGGTTGAATCAGGTTTTTCATCTAACGGTGAATATTGAATGCTTTGTTACCAAGGTAACTTGGATTGCAAACCCTAATTTGAAAAACTATATAAAAGAGAACTCTAGTAACCGGGAAATCTAATCCCCACACCTCCTGTGTGTTACTAGTTACATAACTAGAGTCGATTCTCCTTTAACCTTAGGTTTCTATCGAGACCCTGTAGGTTAACGACTTATAAGACATCATTGGGATTGTGAAACCAGACCCAACAATTTTCTTTGTAGTTGCGTGTTCTGATCTTGCCCGATTCTATCGTATTAAGTATAATTGAAATAATTGACTCGAGATTAATTTCTCCGATAGGAAAGATAAAAGTAATCACAAACATCTTCGTCTCATCGTTTGTGATTCCACAATATCTTGTTTCGCTAGTCGATTAAGATTATTGTGAGGTGATTGATAATACTAGGCTGTTCTTCGGGAATATGAGACCGGTTTATCAATTGGTTCATGTTCACCTTGATTTATCAAAAGATAGAACAAAAACTCTTGGGTATTTCTGCGGGAGACATATTTATTCAATCTATAAACTTTTCTGTGTGAGACAGATTTGTTTATCAAGTCTTCGACTTTGGGTCGTCGCAACTCTTGGTTGTGGGTGAGATCAACTAAGGGAATCAAGTGCGTAGTATCCTGCTGGGATCAGAGACGTAAGGAACGCAACTGTACCTTGAATCAGTGTGAGATTGATTAGGGTTATACTACAGTCCAGTCCGAAGTTAATTGGTAGTAGGCTAGAGTCTGCAGCGGCTTAATACAGTGTGGTGTACAATCTGGACTAGGTCCCGGGGTTTTCCTGCATTTGCGGTTTCCTCGTTAACAAAACTTCCGCATTATATTTTTTTTTATAATTGAAATATCACAGGTTGTGTGTTTAGATCAATCAATTAGAATATCCAACCTTTGGTTGTTGATTTACATTGATTGACACTTGAACATTGGTCTTTGGTACCGTTCAAGTTGTTTCACATAATAATCAGGCTCACGGATTTCTATCTGTTTGATTTGCTGATTACATTGTGAAACAGAGATATTAAACTCTTGTATATACTTTTCTCTAGATTGAGTCTGACTATCTAGTTGATTCTCTAGAAAGTATATTAGAGTAAGTCCTCTCAGATTGTCAAACGAATTATTGGGTGTGGTTGTTGTACCCCCGCATTTTCAATTGGTATCAGAGCAAGCAAACACATTAAAGACCTTATAAGTCTGTGTTTGTAGCGATCCGATATGGACAGAAGTGTTATCTCTATAAACGTACCACCAGTCTTCGATGGCTCAAATTACTTGTGGTGGAAAATTGTTATGCGTGCCTTTCTTCAAGCGCGTGATTTTCAATCATGGGTTTATGTAGTTAATGGCTATGATGCTCCCGTTGTGGCAGTAGGGAATGCGACCGTTCCTAAGGATATTGGTGAGTATGACGATGCTGAGATACTTGCTGCAAAGAAAAACTCCGACGGTTTGAATGCCATCATACATGCCATTACCCCAGATCTTCAGCACCATATGACTACATGCACTCGGTCTAAAGATGCTTGGGATATCTTAGAAACCTTATTCGAAGGGAATACCAGTGAAAAGGAAGCTAGGCTTCAAAACCTTAATTCTGATTGGGAAAACCTTCGTATGGCAGATGAAGATTCATTTGATGAGTTTAATCACAAAGTGTCTTAAATTGTTAATGCATCTTTTGCATTGGGTAAGACTATTCCTGAAAAGGACATTGTGATGAAAATTCTCAGATCGCTGCCATCAAGATACAATTCTAAGAAGCATGCCATCGTTGAAGGAAATAACCTTGATGCTCTCTCCAGAAACACGTTGGTTGGAAAGCTAAAGATCTTTGATCATGAGCATACATCCAAAATCGGAAAGGATGTTGCCTTCAAAACACAAAAGAATACTAAATTACTTGACAAAAGTAAAAGTGTTTATGTCTCTGGGGATGATTTTTCTGAGGCTGATTCATCAGATGAAGATCTTGACAAGTCAGTCTCTTTGATCACAAGACAGTTTAGAGATCTTCTATTGAAGAGAAGTAAATGGTTCTCCAGAGACAAACCCAGATCATCAGTTAAACCTCACAATCGCATTCCTCCTAAAAACAGGGATGCTGACGAGGATATGCCACAGTGCTTTAAGTGTAAAGGTTTTGTTCATTTTGCAAATGAGTGTCCAAACCATAGAAAATACAATGGGAACAAAGGTCTTGCTGCAACTCTTGATGAAATGTCTGATCACTATGATTCCAATGAAGACGAAAAATCAAGTGTTGCACTTCTTTGTGAAGATATTGATTTTGATAATTGTAGCAATACATACATCAATCTTGATATTCTTCCAGAAGAAGACTCAACCCATCTGGAAGAAAAAATTAACCTTTCTGTTGGAAACTCTCTGTCTGATTTTTCAGGTTCCACTCTGTGTCTAGCAGCTTGCACATCTCGGGTATCTGAATCATCTTATCCATTGACATGCTCTTATTGTTCACTCAATGGTCATGAAATTTCAAAGTGTTTCAAGTACAAACACAAGATGAGATATGTCAATAAACTTCAACGAAGAGCAAATCGCCTAGCAAACAAGCTAAAACTTGTTCAAAAAACCTCTGAGGTATGTAAGATTTTATCCTCTTCAAAGAAGTTGGTTTCCAAGGATAGGTCAAGACCACTAGAGAAAAGATTATGGTCTAAACATGTTGATAGACAGGGATCCATGAATTCCTTTCAAAAAGGTTATGGTGGACAAATTGTTGTTCACCGCAGCACAACTTAATTGTGTTGTCTTGGTGTATCTTGTCTCATGTGCCTGATCAAAAGAGACAAGATTGTGCACACCTCAGGCTTTTAGAAAAGAAATTTTTTGTTGTTATTTTCTTAGGTTCTCTGTGCATTGCATATTTGGAATTCTTTCATATCTAATTGATATTGGAAGGGACTTCCCTGTTTAATCAATAAAAGAGGATTATTCTCGACAATTCTACTCTCTTTAGGGTTGTGATTGTGCGTGCGTGAACCTGTGTGGTTAAAGGTTCCGTAACCCTACATTCCTTTTTCCTTCTTTGAAACTTTTTTTTATCTTAAGACTGCTTGTTGAGCTTAAATTGTGATTTCCTCTCACAAACCTATACACTTATGGATACTCCAAGCATCATGTCTTATGATGGAAAAGATGTTAATATGATTGTTAAGCCATCAATCATGAAGGAAAAAGAGAAATCTCCTTTACCTCCAACCTTGAAAAGAAAAAAAAATGAATTTGAGGAAGCCAAGAGCTGTTCCTTCAAATTCTCAGAAGTTTTCTGGTGTTCTTGAAGAGTTGAAGGAAACAAGGAAGGAGATTCAGCAAATAAAGGTTGTTGTTATGATAACTCTCGAAATTCAGAAGGCCCTGGTTCAACATCATCAGCCTAGAAGGTTTGTTGGAATTGACTCCTTTCTTCACGAACCTTATGTACCTATGGCTGTTGACGACAAGGAGTTCGGGGACGATAAAGAATTCTTCAGAGATCTCAATGTCTAGTAAATCTTCTTATGAGAATTTATTTCTTGTGTTTTAAGAAGAATAACTAGGGTTTGGAATAGCCATTATTGTGAGTACACATAGCTATGTCCAGCGTTTTCATCTTCATGTTTTAGATTTATTTATTTAAATTCTAATGTTTTTGGAAGATGATTGTTTTGCAATTTTAATCTTTATGATTTTATATATTGCAAATTGTTATGTGATATGTTGTTTACGTCCGTGAACCTGTGACTGTCCCATACTTGTTCAAAAGTTATCTCTATTATGTCGGTATGAAAGTATTGATAGAAGATAGAATAAACTTTTGACTAACAAAAGTTAAATCCTTTTATGTCATTATTTTGATGGAAGAAAGGATAAAACTTTTGTGTACAAGGATTAAGTCTATTATAAGTCATTGTGCAAATAGTGATGAAAAATAGGATGAATCCTTGTGTATTCCGCAGTATTGGTCGATCTCCGATCCACACTTTGTGCACATACTGTGAGGCTCCGTAAGTTCTCTTATGTCGAGCATGGCCAATTGAATTGATCATTTTATGGTTGATTCATTTTAGATTTTTGGATTCAAATCCATGTTTTCATGTGATTTGGTTATGTCCAAAGAAATCCTTCTTTTCTTGTAAAAGCAAGGTCGCCTTTGTTGTTCTTTCGGAAATGACATATTATGGGGGAGAGTTCTTTCAGAACTTGTGCTTAATTTCCAAATCTTTATGGGGAGTGTGGCTGTGGAATATTATAGGGGTTATCTTGTATATTTATAAACTCCTTGATGAATGCATTTAGCTTCGGCTTTATGATTGCATCTAAATAAGTTGGTATGTTATTCTCTTTTGGTCATGAAGTATCTCTATGAAAATGTCATGAGGATCCCACTAGTTTTCGTACCTTTGCCAATTTTATTGACAAAAAGGGGAAGAATTAATGTGTAGTTTCATACTACAAATACATGTGGTTTACGGATCATTATGTAAGGGGGAGTGGTTTTCATGTCGAGATGAAGTATTGACTAAGGGGGAGTGATACATATCACCATATTATTGTTGTGAAAGTTGTGATACAATTGAACTTTGATGTTGTGTAATAATATTATGACACTGTATAACAATGATTTAGAGCATTTGTTTTCTCATTGTTATCGCTACGGATCTTCAACAACTATGATGCTGAGTTGAACACGTTCAGAATCATGGATTACTTGGAAGTGATGAAGTTTTCGAGTTGTGTTGAAGATGCCAAGGAGATCAAGCATTTGGATGAGAAGCTACAATTTTTATTTATTTTGTAATCCATATGTATTGATAGTTTTGTCACTAAAATTGACAAAGGGGGAGATTGTTAGAGCACTGCTCGGTCAAACTCGCATACGTTGCTATCTCAAGCATGTTTGTCAATGTTAGTGATCAAAACTATAAGTCTTAAATTCTAGCCTATTTATAGATGTCTCAGACTAGGACATAGATTGTGTAGTTGAGCCTAGACTTCACGGCGTTCATCATTTGAAGACGAATAACTACTAAGGGGAGCTAATCGAACTTCATCGACAAAAGGTATGTGGAGACTTGAACTCATCTATCACTTGGAAAGTCTATTTCTAATCTATCTCCTATATTGAGACATAAGTCGTATTACGATATAGTTTTCTATATACACATTTGAGATTTCGAGCTGAGTTTATCTCGCTTACATATTTCTCGAAATATGTGTTGGCAAGCTTTAGCTTCGACCAAGTTCATCTTATATCATGAATATATTTCCGAGTAATATCTTACATGGTTTGTGTGATACAATCATTTGGTGTTTGTCTTGGAATGTTTCGTTATGATTATTTCAATAACTTGAAAATTGCTTTGATGCTAATAGTGTGTGAAAACGGCTATTGTCATCCTCTAAGAAAGTTTCAATGATTGAAATAAGAGTTTAGAACACTTAACCATTATTGGATATGTCATGTTGTGCACTCTTGCACATATGTAATCCATGTCCGGGAACCATAGTATGCGCACCCGTTTGCGTACCGGTTGGTTTGAGAAATCCGGGAACCTAAGTATGCGTACCCGTTTGCGTACTGGCGTACAGGTTCATATCCGAGAATTTCTGCTGGGATTGGAAGTACGCGTACCCGTTAGCGTACTGCCGGAAACCAATCTCGGTCCGGGTATTTCAAGTATGCGTACCCTTTTGCATACTTGAAGGTTAAAGTTCTAAAATCGGTTTTGTACATGAACATAAACATTTATATAATAAGGAATTGAATCTTTGCAAACCGTGACTATAATGTTCATGATTGATTCGAGTGAATCAAACCGATTATGCTTCAATTGTGTTCTTGTATAATTCTATGAGAATATAGCAATTGAACAACTCTTTAACTAGTTTCATTTGAGTCATTTGAACTAGTTATGGTTAAGATGAATAAGGTTAATATGAGAGTAATCATATGGCTAACCTCGGTTAACTATTTGTGAACCAACATGGTGTACACGTTTAGGTATGATTACATAAACCTAAATGAGGGTACATTTCATTTGTGTGTAACAAGCTAATTTCGATTATACGGTTGAAAGATATTATCTTGGTTGAATCAGGTTTTTCATCTAACGGTGAATATTGAATGCTTTGTTACCAAGGTAACTTGGATTGCAAACCCTTATTTGAAAAACTATATAAAGGAAAACTCTAGCAACTGGGAAATCTAAACCCCACACCTCCTGTGTTACTAGTTGCATAACTAGAGTCGATTCTCCTTTAACCTTAGGTTTCTATCGAGACCCTGTAGGTAAACGACTTAAAAGACTTCATTGGGATTGTGAAGCCAGGCCCAACTATTTTCTTTGTAGTTGCGTGTTCTGATCTTGCCCGATTCTATCGTATTGAGTACAATTGAAATAATTGACTCGAGATTAATTTCTCCGATAGGCAAGATAAAAGTAATCACAAACATCTTCGTCTCATCGTTTGTGATTCCACAATATCTTGTTTCGCTAGTCGATTAAGATTATTGTGAGGTGATTGATAATACTAGGCTGTTCTTCGGGAATATAAAACCGGTTTATCAATTGGTTCCTGTTCACCTTGATTTATCAAAAGACATAACAAAAACTCTTGGGTATTTCTGTGGGAGACATATTTATTCAATCTATAGACTTTTCTGTATGAGACAGATTTGTTTATCAAGTCTTCTACTTTGGGTCGTAGTAACTCTTGGTTGTGGGTGAGATCAACTAAGGGAATCAAGTTCATAGTATCCTGCTGTGATCAGAGACGTAAGGAACGCAACTGTACCTTGAATCAGTGTGAGTTGATTAGGGTTCAACTATAGTCCAGTCCGAAGTTAATTGGTAGTAGGATAGAGTCTGTAGCAGCTTAATACAGTGTGGTGTTCAATCTGGACTAGGTCCCGGGGTTTTTCTGCATTTGCGGTTTCCTCGTTAACAAAACTTCTGGTGTCTGTGTTATTTCTTTTCCGCATTATATTTTGTTATATAATTGAAATATCACAGGTTGTGCGTTTAGATCAATCAATTAGAATATCCAACCTTTGGTTGTTGATTTACATTGATTGACACTTGAACATTGGTCTTTGGTACCGTTCAAGTTGTTTCACATAATAATCAGGCTCACGGATTTCTATCTGTTTGATTTTCTGATTACATTGTGAAACAGAGATATTAAACTCTTGTATATACTTTTCTCTAGATTGAGTCTGACTGTCTAGTTGATTCTCTAGAAAGTATATTAGAGTAAGTCCTCTCAGATTTCCAAACGAATTGTTGGGTGTGGTTATTGTACCCCCGCATTTTCAGATGACAATAGTTGTTTTCACAAACTATTAGCATCAAAGCTATTTTCAAGTGATTGACATAATCAATATGAAATATTCTGGGTCTACATCAAATGAGATGCTACAAGGCGATTTTCATATGATCATCTTTTGACTTTCGTCAAAAACATAAGATGAACTTGGTTAAAGCGAAAGCTTACCAACATATATTTCGATAAATATGTAAGCGAGTTAAACTCAGCTCGAAATATCAAATGTGTATAATCGAATACTATATAGCTATACGATTTTTGTCTCAATATAGCAGATAGAGTAGAAATAGACTTTCCGAGTGATAGATGAGTTTCAGTCTCCACATACCTTTTGTTAATAAAGTTCCACAAGATCTCCTTAGTAGTTCTTCGTCTTCAATTAGTGAACGTCGTGAAGTCTAAAGCTCAACTACACAAGCTATCCTAGTCCGAGACATAACTATAAGTAGACTAGAAATCAAGACTTGTAGTTTTGATAACTAAACTTGACAAACAAGCTTGAGACAGCAACGCTTGCGAGTTTGACCGAGCAGTGCTCTAACAATAAGATTGTTAACTTTGTTTTCAACATGTTGACCTCGAAGCCTTAAATCTAATTAAGAATATCAACACTTTCCTTGGTTGTTTCCCTTTATACTTCTGAGTCAGACTCATCAATAATATAGTAGGGATAACAATTATCAGTAATAGACTGTTTTATGAGAACATAAAGTTCATCTAATGCTAAGAGGAATGAGATTCGTTCTCATTGATAGAATCCATAAAACAGTGTTTTTAATAACCTGTGATATGTTGTCAGAGATTGCACTTATGTCCATACCTTAGATTTCCACAAACACGGACTTGTTAGGTCTAGGTTTTTGCTTTCTCTGATACCAATTGAAAAGGAGAGGGTATGATGTAAATTTTAGTTGTAGTAAAAAGAGGGATTCGATTCTCGAACTTGTGAAGGATAACTTTAGACTTAAATTCAAAACTAAATAGAAAAATCACTAAAAATTATAGCAAACACTGACAAAGTTGATATCAATATTAAAAGAACACTGAGGCTGAGATTCCACTATTTTCCAAGTTCAAAGTGATTTAATCTAGTATTTATATTCATGCAATTTTCTCGTTCAATTTGATTCTAAACTATTGCAACATGTAGATTTTCAAAATAACAAGTGTAAATCCGAAGCATAAAACATCAAAAACCTAGGTCCAAGAATGCTCTATCAAAAGAAATAACAATTGCTCAATAAAAATCACTCAAACAATTTTCAATCAATGCAAATAATCATAAAATAATTGCAATAAAATAAATAAAATAGAATATACCACTTTTTATTGGAAAAATAGCTTCCTCTATCGCCTCAGCAATGGGGTTTAGCTCCTCATATTAATCATAATCTCAAAATACATGTTTATGGCTCAAAAGTTGATTAAAAGGGAGAAAAGTGTTAAAACAGCAGATTTTGTAGTTGCTGAAAGTCTAAAACAGACGTATGAATCGTTGCTGAAGGGCTTCGGTGACTGCAGGATCATGCGACCGTACCTCGTTGTCACTGAAAACAAGTCTGCTTCTGCGACTAACTCTGTGGGTCTTATGTTCTTCGTCTTCTTCTTCGGCAACAACAACAGTAGCAGAACTCGGTTTCCTGCAAGTTGATTTTTTTGGCTCTGTGGTGTTCTAAACTTCCCCTAAAGTCTTCGTACCCCTTCCTTGGCCTCTAACCAACTCTTTTATACACAACAGGGCAATTAAAATCCCGAGAATCTCTATCTTTTCTTCGAAGGAAAGCTACGAACTTTTTTTTCCTTTTTACGAGTCTAGGATATTTTGTTCCTTTTTTTATCTCCCTGTACGCGTCAAATGAGTTGTAAACATACCACCAGAACACAATCAAATCCCTAACATAGTTAAACTCTCCAAACATCACCGTAAACTTCCAAAAATAGCCGATAATATTTCTTCTCCCCTGTTTTCTTCAAACGAAGAATCTGTCCCAATTTAATCGAAACTTTTGGACCTACCAACCCTGTTAAGTCCAAACAGGCCCAAAGCAAAAGATTTCCGAGCTTGAATCTCGATAAAACACTTCCAAAATCTGCCCAAAAGTTTACGCAGGTGAAAGCTTATTTTCCCGCCAAAACTCAATTCTTCAAACCGTGAAAATGTGGAGTCCCCTTATCCAATCCCGATCTGTGCTTAGCAGCTGCCTGGAAATGGGTTACCCCTTACCCAAAATGAGAGTCCGAATAGCAAATGTCCTCCCAGGTACCTTTAACAACTTTTTGAGCCAATTTTGCCGCAAAAGCCTATTCCTCCAAAAACACCTACAAAGGGATAAAATACCAAAATTAGTACAAAAATGCGTACTAACAGTATACACAAAAGAGATAAAAATAGACACATAAATGCGTCTATCAGGGTACCAGGTACACCACCAGCTTTTTTGTTTGGCAACCTGTATGGACAAAACCTAATATAATTGCAAGTAGACCAACTTAATGATCCTTGACAATATGTATATAGAGTTTATATGTCTACTCTTCTTAATCAAAAAGTCTAGACAATGGAGTCCATGAATCTGATTGTTAAGAAGAGTACTTGGACAATCTCAAAAATCAATATCCAAGATCAATCTAGTCGTATCCCAATATTCAGATCCGAATTCTGCCAAGTGCGAAACTTGTTATCTATCTTTCAAGATACGAATTCTGCAAGAAACAAGTCTCATAGTTGATCTTAATTATATGGACGTATGAACTATGATTGATATACTACTTATGTAAATCTCATTATAAATATAAAAAATATAATACGAAAAAGGAAAAACAAGATCAGGATAGACGAACTATCAAGGTAAAGATAGTCAAGCGTGGCTTCACGAATTCCCAAGTGAAGTCTTTAAGTCCTAGACCTAATTATGTTTCTCAGAGGAAACCTAGGTCAATAGAGGACGACTCTAACAATCGACTAGGACACAAAGTGTCAAGGATTGAGTTTTCCAATTGAATGAGTGTCTCTGTTTATAGATGTTCAAGACTGAGGGTTGCTTAGAATTCAAGCTAAGATAACTTGAGATTCAAGCAAACATTTTCTCAGATTAGATGAAACTTTAATTAGGGTTTCAAGTAAGCATGTGAGAAGTTTGTCTTGAAATCACATAGAAGAATATACACAGTGGTCCGGGTACGTGAACCGTGTAAAATGATAGTTTTTGGGAAATATGCCTTTAGAACTAGTAAGCAATATCGTGTTCATGTAAACACTTAAGACTTTAATCAAGATTCACATACACAAGGTGTTTTAGTGATCATAGATGTCTTAGAGGTGTTTATGAGAGTCATGATAGCGATGCTAAACATATTTAAAAATAAGTCTTTAAGCATTTGTTATATATTCACTTGGACAAATTGGTGAAACGGTTTGTGAATAGTAGGCAGTTCAGGAATTCAGGGCGCTACGGTTCGTGAACTTGGATGTAAACAGTTTGTGAACTGGGTTCGACAAGCGTTAGCCTTTTAGCAATTTCAGATCACCAGGGTTCGTGAACCGGGTTGGTGAACTGTCCCATTCTGAACATTAAGGTTTGCGAACTGGTTCGCCAACCTTTCTGTATTTCAGAACTCAGATATTCATGATTTTCGAGATGGTTCTCCAACGTACCCTAAGTCCAAATTACAATAGTTCTGAATTTCTCTTTTGATGTGTGAAACCTCCCCATTTGCCATACATATAAATATCATTGCTTGGGCAATTTTCAAATGATCCAAGACATTAGCTCTTGAACAAATTTTTTTTTTTTGAACTAAGTTTCCAAAGGACCAATGAACATCTATTGCTTGAATCATATTTCGAGATGTTTTACAAGACAAGCTTCACTCGAAATTTCTTATTTGCTACTAGTAGTCATACAATATAGTCTCAAACAGATAGAATGGTAAAGCTTGTGAGAGGGTTTCATTCCCTCAAAAGAAATGAATGAGTATCCATAGAACTCTTAGGTCCTTAGATCAAACCACATCAAGACCAAAACCATTTTATAAAACTTATTTTTCTTCAACAGGATTCATATTAATACGACAGATATGTGTGATGATCCTTCTTGTGCTTCTAGTTCTTCAATTTGGATTTCTTATTCAGGGGCATGAATTTGTTCTTTCAGGTATCAACACTTTAGGTAACTCATTCAATACCTTTTTTCTCAATTTTTAAGCATCCATACCACTACAACTTTTTAATACCTTTCAATATCTTTCAACATGTTCAATACCTTTACAGAACTGGTTTTGAGTTTTTCTTATAAGCTAGAACCGGTCCTTGAAACTTTTTCAATAACCAGTTTATCATTTGTTGGTCGAACATATCTGATTCTAAAACCTTAAAAACTAGTATCTAAATACTTTTTTCAACAACAACCAATAACTTTACAGAACTAGTCCTAAAAACTTTCTTAAACCAAGATTCTCGGTATTTTTTTGTTTACTTAGCTGGGATATCTACTACTTGTGATGATGTTGTTAGTTCATCTCTTGCTACTCATTGAGTTTAGTTTAGTTTTTTTTTTTTTTTTATCAACCATCAGTATTATTACTTCTCAGAGGCTTTACTAGATCAACAAATAGATTAGCAAGGCACAATAACAATTGAATGAATATAAGATCTTCAGTTCAGCCGTGACTTGTGTGTGTTCCAAGTTTAGCTTGTTTCTACTCCACCTTGAGTTTTCTGTCGCTATTGGGAACTGTTGGCACTGCTGCTGATAGCTTCTTCTTCATCATCTGATGGTTCTACTTCTTTACTTGGTGTTCTTTGCTGTTTTGTTGTTGTCACAGGTATGCTGTTGATGCTTCTGTTGTATCTGAACATTGGTTACGAGAGTCGTAATTACATACTCTGAAAACTTGAAAAAACTTTGGACTAAAAACTCTTCAACTATTTCAAACTTGTTTGACTAAAGTCCAAAGAGGATATTTAAAGCAAAACTAGCTGTCCCTCATTCACCGTCACTACTCGTCACATATTCACATACATGGTCAGTATCAATAAATGACAGGAAGAATAATACTCCCTCCATCCTACTATCATCCTACTATTAATTGACCTATTTATTTTTAGATTTTGTCCCATTAATAATTGATTTTATATCATTTGATACTCATGTTTATATTCGTTACATAGGTGTTTCAAAATGCTTTTCAATGATATAAAATTTACGAAAATCCATGGTATAGTTTAAGAGAAAAATCATTTCTAAATTGTACTACTAGGTCAATTAATAGTGGGACGGAAGGAGTATTACATAATCCAAATCCAGAGTTCACAAATACAAAAAGTGAAACTCGTCGCGCTAAAATGATTAATTGTATATCTCCCAAGAACTTATAGTTAGGTCCACGAAGTAGCCCTCAATCTGCACTTACCGCACCGGCTTCTGTTTTCTCCGTGAAGCCAAAGCAACCAAACAAATCCTGCCAAAGTGTGTGGGTCAGAGAGAGGGGGTGGGGGTGGTGGTGGTAGTGGTGGTGGTGAGAAGGGGGTCGTACCATGGCGTCGTTGACTGCATAGGCCACACAATAGTGTTCCTGAAAGACAGTTTTATCAACATTAATTTTGTTTGTTTATCAGAATATTTCTCTCTGAATTAGGACTAAAAATAAATTGAAAATGCGAACTTGGTGCCATTCTTCGAATTCATCAAACAATTCTAACCGCTCAATCCTGATCGACAGGAAATACAGCATATGTAACGTTGCAGTTAAAATGTCTTACTGTTATGTTGTTTATCAAATGAAGGGAGTAGAGAAAAAAACAGGTACACAAAGAACATATGCAAGAAGCGATTTTGCATATGAAATTGCTGTAAACATTCTGCATGAAAAATGCATAGTGAAAAGGTGGAATGCACTTCAGAAACATTTAGCACGGAGAGTTTCATTAGTTAGCATACATGAACTCAAACCATCAAAAAAATTCAACACAGTTGGACCTTTGATTTGGCTAAGGCAAGATACCATTACCATTTGAAGGAGAAACTCACATCAACCAATACGATAATAAAGATGATGAAAGGTACCAAACAAGATATATACCTTCCAACCCCGGTCAAGAAAGAGTCTTTGCAAAGTTGGTTTAGCATCTATTCCCAAGATGGCACATCCTCTGCTCTGCAAAATGAAAATGATATTAAGATTTTAGTAGTGTTTGTCCATGCATTGCACGGGATCAGATCAGATTGGTTGTCCCCCGTGTAATAGCTTTCTATAGTCAGTGATAGATTTTTTTATTTTAGTTTTTGTGTGTGAAAATGTATATAGTTGATATGGGAAAAGAGATAGTTGCCCTTGTAAGAAGTCCAGGTGACCTTTTACCCTGCTTGAGAAAAGAGATTGCTTAGTCAGTCTACTATTTTTGAGATAAACCAAAGTCTAAAACCACTTATCCGAAGCATTTAGGTTCCAGAACTTCGAAGACCAAACTTTCTGATGATACTGTGACTGGAGCTAATGGAGCTAGATTTAGTAAATTGGTCTGAGTTTTAACCATTAAAGAGACCTGTTGAACATACTCTTTTCCAGCTTGCATATACATCTTCAGTTTTCTTTTTCTTCTTTGCATGATACTGTCTTTCTTCACTGCAGTATCTTAAATAAACATACCACCCATTATTAGTAACACATATTTATAACTACCTCATACTTCCAAACAAAATTATTGTTCAAAGCAACATCTTTTTGTCTGGGACACCTTCCACACTTATTTTTCCAACTACCCTCTTTGGTTATTAAGTGCATTTTGATTCTGAAATTTTTCCCTCTCCGTGGTATATATCCCGTGGTTGTAATAAAAAGCTGTATTATGAACCTTATAAGATCCGCAGCGAATATTATGAACCGCCATAATAACGTAGAGACGCTAGAGAGAGCAAGATAAGCAATATATATTATCGAAGGCACTTCTAAGAAGCAGGCATTCATCGCGTAGAAACCCAAGTGCCTCCATGCAGCCTCTTGCCAAAGCATTTAGACCTAGTCGAGCATGCATCAGAATTTCCCAAGCATTTTAACTACTGCAAGAATGTCAATCAAAATATGCTTTATATATATAGTGGAAAAAAAAAAGAGACACTGTAATACGGAAGAGAGTAGCCAGGAAATCAAAGTAATTTTACTGATCAAAAATCTCAACACGATGTTTGATCCAGTGAGCTGGTTTTGCAACTGTGATGTGTACTAAACAGGTACAGCTAGAAATCCTAAATTGATTGTCCTACTTATCTTTTGATTTATCATTGGCGTATCGCGTATGTATAACTTTACATACTCTAACCGAACAACAAACATTCTAAACATCAGATGGGACAAATTCAAGTACAACTCTGCAATAATAGCAAAAGGAAAGTCTACCTTAAAGGAAAGATAACTAATGCAGTACTAACCAAAACAGCAGATATGAGCATTGTCCCTCTTTGATCAGTTGGATATAAGAAAATACTGGAATACTCGAGTTAAGAAGCATAACAGGTGTAAAACCCTAAGATTTCACAAATAGCTTCTGCTTCAAATGATTTGATCTTCAACCTCAAATAATGATTCCAAAAACTAATCATGGATAGTTACATCATGATCTCCGTTCCGTTATCAGCAATAGTACATTCTTCAAACCAAAAATATAGTTGAAAAAGAATTATAGCCCAACGCAGGAAGATTACTATACAGAACAGTAACAACTGGGCGTGTTTGCTTCTTAGGAAGTACTGATCATAAAATTGACGATTGAATCAAAAGATTTTACCCTAATAAATTTGCATTGCCTGTAAAACCCATGGTGTAACTATGAACATTTCAAGCTTTACCTCCTTAAAATCTAGTTCCACGTACAAATGGGGTGCATTCCCTTCGTCCTGTGAAATAGAAATTGAATTATATAAAACGGAACCATAAAATCATTGGACATGTCTAACATTTAAAAGCCACCAGAATACTATTTGCACAAAAGTTAACATCAAAACTTGTTTCAAGGAACTGCAGAAACCTGCAATTGGAAAAATCCAGCTCAAAGAGATAATATCTGTTTCTTCCCACAGCATCTGTCATCATTATTCTTTCCATAACTGAGAAACTCAAGGAGCATCTTTCTAAGAGCAGCCCAACGAGCATAGTATCCTGCAGACAACATTCATATACACACAACGAAGAAACGTCAGCGAGTTAAACTATGTGGTGGGAGCATAAAACACTAACTTTAACTTCCCAACATGGGTATCTCCTCACTGGCCTTCTTACAAACAAGTGTATGTAGTCATCTTTCATATATCCTTTCCGTATACACGATCTTTCCAATAAAAAATAACAAATAATCAGTATTGCCATAAAAAGACTTGCACCATTTAAGGTTGGACAGGATGCTCAAAAGTTGTACAACGCAAGATCAACAGACGATCTACAACCATTCAATTAATTGAGAATCATAAAACAAAACTACTAATAACTTGAAGCAAACTAACAATTAAGATAATCATCAAACAGTGCATGTATATACTAATAAGCAAGTAGATGTCTGGTACACAAAAGATTGCTGCAAATCTGCTTGAATCAGCAGTTCCATTCGTATCAAAAAAATACTAAAATGTAAAAACATCCCTGTTCTGTAGAGTCAGTTATAGTTTTAGCATATTGGTCGCATGGCAAGCAGGAACTACAATTTCTCATACAAACATCACCAACTCCGGCCTGCTAAATACGTTGCTCTCCTCATCCTCCAACACCGGGTACGCCGCTACAAGGGCATCCTGCGCTCCAATGTACAGCGAGTTATAAATCTTCCAATACACCTCCCTGACCTTCCGCGCTGGATGAAAAAGTCCCTGCAAACAGTAATTCAAAATTGCAGCAGCCCCTAAGGCAACCCTCATTCCTTCAATTGCTTCCATTACAGCATTAATAACATGGGGAGAAGTCTCAAATATATTCGGCCAGACATAATTCAGAAGATGAACTAAAGCATCTTCACAGCCTAACCCCGCCACGCCTAAAGCCATGTGCTTTACAGCGGAGGCCGCCGTTTGCCTGTGAACCAGATCCCTATCCATTAACGCATCTTCAAGAAGAGGAGTCACAGCATATATATAATCCTTCCCCATCTCGCCAATATACTCGAACAAGAACGAAAGTGATTTTAAAACGCCATTCTGCACATTCAGCTCTGGCACACGATACTCATTCATAAGAGCTGGCAGAACTGTGAATGGGGAACAAGTTTCCGCAACTATTGCAATAGCTACAGTTGTGCATACACGGTTCTGACGCTCCTGAACTTTGAGGTTGTTCAACAATGTTGCCAGGACATCTTGGGGTCCAATGGCTTTCGCGATGTATCCAAATGTGTTGACAGTAGCCCTTCGAATTCCTTTCTTGTGGGCTTTTAGCATCTCAAGAAGCTCAAAACATATTCTCATCCACTCCCTCGCAGGAACGAATTCAGCTCCACGATCGGCAATCCTACCGACAAGATCAATGCAGTTCTCTTGAACTTTTTCATGTCGATTCTTCAAAATAGGAGTCAATCGAGGAAGCAGATCTTTGATTGGCGGTGTCATCTTTGTCATTCCGATAACATTCACAATTGCCTTCAGAGCTCCTAAAATGGATCCCAGAACTTCAGGGTACTCTTCTCCCAAGTACTCGTACAAGACAACACCGAGATGACCCATCAGCTGCTCTTCTTGGCATTGCTTCATCACAACAGCAATCCTAGAAATGAGATCTGCTGCTTGTTGTCTAACCTTCGCACTCTTGTTGTTCAAACGCCATTTAATGGTACCACATATCTGAGGAAGATAGGGTTTCACTCTCTGCCCCAGGGCATTCACAACAGCCCCAAATCCATTCAACATAACATTAGCATCGTCACTGGTTTGCTCCTGGAAAGCGTACAGTATACCATCAATAAGAAGTTCTTCCAAGCGTGCATCGATATCAGATGCACCCAAGTTCGCAACCACCTTCTCAATGGTTTCCATCACCATTCTTCTGTAAGGTTCACTCTCATCTTTAAGATCCTCAACGATTCTTCCCACTATATCAGCAACACCGACCTTGTTTGCGATCTCCACAGTGGTTTCCACTAGCTGCCTATAGTTTCTACGGTCCAACGCCATTCTTCTCACCCAAAAGTTCTTGAAAAACTCCGGAAGAATATCACTTCTGATATAATCAGCTTCAACACCTTCTGTACTAACACACTGCTTCACGACTTTGAGCACAATTTTCTTCATTTCTTCATCAGGAGACTGGAACTCACGGATCAATATGAACATCACTTCCTTGGTATAGTAACTAGCATATATCGCATCCATGAGGGGAATGATAAAACCAATTGCTTTCAAGAAGGCAGCCAAAACCTTACCCCTGTGTGATCTGATACCCTTCCACAAAGGCTTCAGGACAGAATCAAAACTTTCAATACCATAGGGAGCAGAAGCTTCAGCCAGGGCAGCCAACGACAGCGCAGTAATGGTCCTGACCTTCTGGTTTTCATCAACAAGACCATGTTCTATGATTTCCACAAGAGACTTCAAATGGGGAAGTACTGCGCAACCAATTAAGATAGCAATCTGCTGAACAATCTTGATACCAGTGTGCCGAGCTTGCCAAGATTTCTTACTCTGACAGACAGCTTTCAAGAAAGGAAGCAGCGCTGGGATTCCCAGAGCAGAAGCAACAACACTGAAAGCCCTTGCAGTTGTGTTCCTCACGTACTCATCAATGTTATCAATATCGGGCCTCATTGCAGCAATCATAGTAGCCAAACCAGCAGCTTTACTTAGGTTGGAAATAATTTCTCTTCCCTCAACACGAGCATAATAGTCCTCATCGATCAGAAGAGGCTCAATCACCACAAGGATTTTGTGAACGAAAGGTCTAACAAGCTCATCCAACTTGTACAAAACTCTATCAATAACCTTAACCAGAAGATGTCGTTCTTGATCTTCCAACGTCGGTTGCATAAGTAATGGCAATATCCTGTTAAAGAGTGGGCCTGCACCAAATTCACGCGCTTTATCAGTCAACTGTCTCAATGCAGTTTTCCTCTGTGGGGGTGTTCCATTCTTGACCTTTAGCAGTAGTTTCATGATTTTCCTCTCTTTCTGCTCGTCAGGCGACAACGTTTCTTCATCAACTTCACTCAGCAATGGTGCAAAATACTGCATATCCTCTGGTTTCATCTCTGGCAGCCCTCCAGCTGCTTCTTTTGGAACATCAAATTGCTGGCCACGGTTCTCTTCAGGGATATGATAAAGTGGGGTACCCAACGGAGTGGGAGTTTGAAGAAGCTTCCTGGCCGGAGTTCTTATTGGAACGTAAGATGCTGGAGGATCCAAAATTTTGTACCCTTCTTGTGGAAACATTGAATCAAGTTCCTCATCGCTTAATGGCCTATTTCTCTCTTCAATATCCTTCTCCCATCTCATCAAATTGTACTGTTCAGGTGTGATTGCTTGGCGAATAGCCCCAGGAATTGGGGTAGTCAGCTCAACACCTCCAAGAGGTGTAACTCCTGGTGTGTACGGACCAGCTGGAGTTGCACCGAGCATTGGAGTGGCACTGCCAATGGTCAAAGGAGTCTCGTCCCATCTCGATCTTTGACGTTTGGGAGTCGGAGTAGCAAGACCGGCAAGTTTAGGTGTAGAATCCCAGGTCATACCCGAGGGAGTAGCAGCAGGAGTTACACCTGCAGATGGAGTAGCATCTGCATCTGCAACCCGACCAGGGGTTGGTGTTTCATCCCACCTATTCCTTCTAGATAGCGAAGGAGTTGCATCTCCAATCCTTCCTGGAGTAGGTGTTGCATCCCATCTTCCAATCCCTGGAGTTGAATCTGGCATATCCCAATCAGACGAAGAAGTCTTGGCTTTCTTACTAGCACCATCAACATCCTGATTTTGATCCCACCTATTCCTTCTTTTAGGTACAGGAGCAGGTACCTCATCTCTTTCTCTCTCTTCAACCTTCCTACCACCGCCTCTCTCCTTGTCCTCTTCTTCTTCCTTCTTCTTCTTAGCAATTTCTCTCAAAGTCTCTTCTCTCTCTCTTTTCAAAGATTCTTCCTTCATAATTTCAGCATAAGTCCTGACAGATGGATCAGGAGTTTTATCTCCCAATGCAAAAGCATCAACTCGATCAGGTGAGAGCACTTGGTTCAATCTTCTCCTTCTATACTCATCTTCTCTATCAATAATTCTTCTCGATGTTTCATTCAACCCCGAGCCATTGTTGTTATTATTATTATGCTCTTCAGCACTTCTTGCAATATCTTTCATTAATGATTGAGGTGCAGTATAAGAAGCTAATCTTCTAGGAACATCAGATAAACTGGGATCTACAGTTTCTTCTTCTTCGGTTACAGCAATTGAACTTTCATAACCTTCGTATCGATTTCCAGTACTATCATAAAATTCAGTATCAAAAGTAACTGTTGAGAGAGAAGCGATTTGTTGCTCCATCTTCTTTCTCTCTTCTTGGGTTTTAGCTATCTCAGGATCCATGTTTGTACAAAACCCTAAATCGCAAAAATTAAAATTAAAATTAAAACCCTGAAAAAACTTGAAAATATAATGGTTATACAAAGCCTAGATTCAGAAAAGAGATGTAAAATAGATTGATTCGAAGAGAGGATAACTGACCTTGGTAGATAAATATCCAGAGACTTTCTATGTCTCTCTTCTTCTGCAGGTTCACCTCGCGAAGGAAAGTGTAAAAAAAACGAGGATCCAGAGACGTAAATTAATTTAACAAGACTAGGGAATGACCCGTGCCGCAACGGCACGGGATATTCACAGGGTAATTGGCCTAGGTCAATGACTCAATCATACCTCTTGATGGTAAACTTTTTGCAGTCGTTCATTGATCGTGTGTTTTATTTATTATGCAGCATGGATATTTGACGTACCCATAGTATAATTTGGATACTAATTGGGCCGACTGACCGGAGGGCCCGAAGGGAGGGTGTCTCTTTTATGGCCATTTTTTTGTAAAATGAAACCTCACATAAATTTGCAATTTGATAAAAAGATTTTGGTAGTGTGCACTTGATACTACCAAAATATCCCTCCCTTTTAGTCCAATTACTGTAACTCCTTATGTATTCTATTTCTTTAGGGGTATAATTGGAAAACAAACTTTGATTGATTAGTTGCGTAGATCGGCATCAGTATTTAGCATCTTGATAGATCCTATTATTGATTGCATAATCTAAACTCAACTACTTTTGTAGTTGTTGGATAGATTGATCTAAACCCGACAAAGGAGTTTATTTGGATTAAACAGAAGAGCCTTTGTCTAACTCATATCACTGAGATTGAATAGAGTTGTTACCGAACAGATTTGTTATTCTTTTACTGTTTGGAATACGAACCAAAGGAATTGTTCCAGTGCGTGCACTTATTGAATGTCATAAGCGCAGGGATACTGAAGAAACTTGGTGAACTATAGGTTTAGTTGCTTGGTCTCAACTATACGAAGTTAGGTTGATTTTGTATAGTGGCGTAATTCTGAGAGTATTCAATTCTGGACTAGGTCCCGGGGTTTTTCTGCATTTGCGGTTTCCTCGTTAACAAAATCTTGCTGTGTCATTTACTTTTGTTTTCCGCAATTATAATTGTTTTTATTATAATTTAAAGTAAATTACACAAACGTTAACTCTGTATTACTTGATAGTGATCCTATAGAGTTTGGTTAAGTCCGAACCTATTATCAAGTAATCACACTTTGATTGTTGTATTGTCTCGATCTCGTATCCATAGACGATCACACAAAGTGTGAATACCGATCTGTTGTATTGTCTCGACTCAGTCCATAAACAATCACTTTCGGTAAGAGGACTTATAGGTGGAAAAGTTTAAGATTGTGGTATATTTGGGTACCCTCGTCTTTTCATAAATAAAATACAAAAGAACCAGAAAAAGGAAACTATGGAGATACTTGAGCTTTCAGCTCAGTGGAAGGAGAAGTCGTTTTTGTTAAAGGCTCATGGCGAAGATTTTTAAGTCTTCCCCACTACCCTATACACACTCCCGTGTGCTTCAACTCATCATAGCATCAACTTCTAATTTGATTCCTATTTTCACAATCCACTGAAAACCCATGAAATTTCTTTTTTATCTTGTAATAAGATTTGGGCTTCCGTGTGTTCTTTCAGATCATTGATAAAATCTCACTGAAATAAATTTATCAAAATATTTCAGACATCCAAGGAAGGAATAAAGCAGCACAAGCTCTCAAGCCCGGCGAAAGGCAAAAGCTCTCAGTCAGCAACTGCGAATGTTCTTGAGAAACAAGCTTTAGATTTATCATCATAAACGTTGAACAACAAATTCTGCTCACCAGAACACATATAAACCACTTTCAAATTATCAGGTACATGAGGACTGCAAAAACAAATTCATTTTTAATAAAATGAACATAAGTTTTCCATAATGAGATGAGAAAAAAAGATGGATCAGAGTTTGAGAAATCAAACCATTTAACAACAACAAGAGGTGATTTCTTCGGAAGCAAATCGTCCATCACGGTCTCCAGACCTGGGTACTACAACAACAACAACAAACAATATTTGTAAGACAACAATTAATCAAAATCTAACAACACATTCTATATCGTAAATCCTATAGTTAATAAATTGATACCTCATCTGCAATACTTTGTCGGATTCTACGTTGTACAAATGCCTGAATCTGATTTTCCTTTTCCTACCACTCAATTCCTCCTCCATTTTCTTCTTCCCTCTTTTCCACCTTCTTCTTCTCAATCCCCTTCTGTATATCCTCCTCCACTTGGTTCACCGGTCTACACCAACAATTACAGAATCAACGTACAATAATTACAAATCCAAAATTAAATTTCTATAATCAAAATTAACCAAATCAAAAAGAGAGAATCAATTCAAAAAGCTGACCTTATTCATCATATTTTCTAGTAGTGCCACTTCCTTTTTGTTCTTCTTAGGTCTTCCTCTTCCTCTTTTTATTACTGTTTCCCCAACTTGTACCCTAACTTCGAAATTGAAAAAATACACAGAACATGGTACAAAATCAGATTGGAAAATCTAACCCTAACTTCAAACCCCAACTTTAATTGATAGAAGAAGAAGAAGAATCAAAAACCCTATATTTGAGAGGCGACTGAGAAGAAAGAAAAACAGCCGACGAAAAAAGAAGAAGAGAAAACCATGAATTCAAACGGAGATCTACAGGGGAGAAGAGTGCAAGATATAAAAAAGAAAAGAGAAGAGAGTGAGAGGAGGAGAATGAGTTGTGACTTTCTCTCACTGCTTTAGTGTAGATAAGGTAAATACTTAGATTTGGACGGTATAAATTCGTTTTAGGATGCTCATATGGATTGCATAAATTATGGAACGGTGTAGATTCGTTTTAGGATGTTCATACAGATTGGGAAGCATGTGTGTTTCTCTTTGTGCTAGTATAAACTCATGTATTCGATTTTATTATCAACTTTCGATATGAAAAAAATCCAAAAAATATATCAATACATTTAAGATATTATTATGGACCTTCAGTTATAAGAAAATTCCGAAAATATATGGGAATGAAGCTGAAAAATAAGAAAGTGTGTTTTCTTTGTGCTTTCTCTTTGTGCTTTTGTGCTTTCTCTTTGTGCTTCTGGTTTGAATTTCGACTAGTCACATAGGTCATGAAGTAATTTCGACTAGTCATACAGGTCATGAATTTCAAATGTGGTATAACATCATACAAACTATGAACCAAGAAGCTTCGGGTGGGTTCTGACCTCAAACTTAGCAGGATACGTCATCGAAATCGATAATATGAAGCTCAGTGTTGACTCAAACTTCAAATTTGTTATATTAAGGCATACAAACTATGAACCAAGAAGCTCCGGGAGGATTCTAACTTCAAACTTAGCATGATACATCATCGAAATCGATAAATATGAAGCTCATTGTCGATTCGAACTTCAAATTCGGTATAATGACATACAAACTATGAA